>JAADYF010000382.1:0-23070 GCA_023338175.1 Phytopythium delawarense
GCTCGAGGGCACTGAGCTTCGCAGCTGCGACTGCGTCATGTCGGACGCCGCTCTGCTGGAAGCGCACGAAGCCATGATTCTCAAGCTGGAGGCCGACCGCGACGCGCCGATCGTGCGGCAAACGACATGGGATAGCGCCGCAGCGTGCTTCACCGTGCGCGATTAAGGCGCGCAGGGCATCGCTATGCTCGCAAGCAAGGCCGCGGCGCTTGACGTGGGCCTCGCCATCTTGGACGTAGATCTACTTGGTGGCGCGCGCAGCGAGCAGCGCCATCTCATCCTCGGCCGACGAGGCTGCGCGCGCATTGCACCACTTGCGCGCGGGGGCGAGCAGGCTTCAGTCACCCTCCCCTGCAAGAGTGCTACTTCCTTAATTGCTGCTACTGCAGCCTTGCCACTGTCCCATCGCTTGACTTTCAGCTCCTCCATGCTTGGCGGTGTCACGTTGGTGCTGCATGCAGATGCCATCTTGATGGTTGAACTGGATGTGTTGGGTTCACAGCCATCAAGAAACACTTCGATCAACGATATTTTAGACCTGTTTGAAGGGTCTAAAATTATCGTTGATTGGAGAGTTCGCATCCAAATATTGTCAAACGTAACCTACGGTTACACAAAACCAAAGCTCCTGGTGTTTAAAACATTTTGTATCACCTTCTGACGAAATATTCAATTTGTATCACCTTCCGGAATTTTCCCTATACTTTATGTGGCACACCTCACATGTAAAAAATGAGGAGTGCAAACTCTGGAAGGGTTTCCTGGACTCCTGTTTCCTTCTGTGCCATGTCACTGTCCTTATCTGACATGTCAGTTAAGGGCCCGAATCACAGTACTTCCATCTTGCCCCGTTTTTGAGAGGGAAATCCGCGTACTCTCGCGCCAAAAAGGCTTTGTTTTGTATGTTTAGATGCTATGCCCTGCGACCTCCCAATATATTCGGGCACGCAAGAACATCAGCTCTGACAGGTTTCATGCTCTCAACTCTCGATCTATAACCGGGGTAACCCCGGTCATTTTGATTGATATAGTTTAATGTGATTTATAGAAAGTGAGCGGTCACCTTTTGCAATTCACTTTCGAATTGATAGTATCGATTCGAAAATTGAATTGCACTCGTTCTGAACCAACCAACCGGAAGCAGGTCTGTCAAGCGGTGCGCTCGGGCGTCGGCAGTCGGGAAAGAATACGAGCGCGAGTCGTCGGCAGGTCACGCGCGCGGGTCTCTTCCTCCTGCTCGGCGTCCTCCTCGGCCTCCTCCGCTCTAGCACCAACACCTTCGTCCGCGTCTGCGTCCGCGTCCGCGCGTTGCTCCCCCAGCCGTCGAGATGCGCATCCACACGTGCTACTTTTGCTCGAGCCCGGTGTACCCGGGCCACGGCATCTCGTTCGTGCGCAACGACAGCAAGATCTTCCGCTTCTGCCGGTCGAAATGCCACAAGAATTTCAACCGCAAGCGCAACCCGCGCAAGGTTAAGTGGACCAAGGCGTTCCGCAAGGCCGCGGGCAAGGAGATGGCGCTGGACACGACCTTCGACTTCGAGAAGGTGCGCAACCGCGCCGTCAAGTACGACCGCGAGCTGATGGGCGCGACCATCCACGCGATCGAGCGCGTGCAGCAGATCAAGGAAAAGCGCGAGCTGCAGTTCTACAAGAACCGCATGAAGGCCAACAAGACCAAGGACAAGCAGCGCGACCTGCGCGAGCTGGAGCAGAACATCTCGCTCATCGAGCCCGCGGTCGCCACGCTCAACAAGGACAAGGCGCAGCTCAACGCCGCCGCCGCCAAGCAGAAGGACGCGGCCAAGGAGGGCTCCGCGTCCGCCATGGTGTTAGATCAATAAATGCGCTGCTGCTTTTGTCCCTTCCAGCACCGCGCCTGCATGTAATACACGCCACTTGTCATTCTCGCGCCGCGCTATTCGTTCGCTGCGTCCGTTGCACCGCCACCGCTCAGCCGGCGCTCTGCGCGAAAGCACCACTCGCCTCGATCTCTCTCCTCTCCTGTCGTCAATAGGCCGGTCCATCGGGAGCACCGACACGTCTACGCAGCACTCGTCGACCCACGCAGCTCTCGTCCAGGCAATGACGGGCATGGTGCCGGGCAACCATCGAATCGGCCGGACTCAGACGGACTCAGCTGGCATTCTCTCTGTTTGGATCGGATTGGGAGTTGATTGGAGTCAGACTCGGCTCCAGACCTGTTATCCTCTATATCAAGAGCGGCATGCGATTGGCTAGATATAGATACGGGACGTTGATTCGCCGATACGTGGCGGGTAGGTTTGTGTGCCGGCCTGACTGCTCGACAACGCCAGCACCTCCGCCGGTTGCAGCTGCCAATCTGACTTTAAAGCCCTTGCTATCAAATATACAGGCAGCATTTGGAGACACCTGTATTGTTGGAGTGAGCGTGTTTCTATTTATACCCACCTCCCAAAACCTGTATTCTGCCCTGAGGAAGCCCGCCAAGCCTCTCCGGCGCGCATCCAAACATGGAGGTCCTCCCCAAAGCTTCTGGGCCAGCCACCTCGCGAATCCGACGGTACAGCCACGCTCCTCCCCAGTCGACGTCAAGCGCCGAGAAGCGGAGGGAAGGAAAGCCCAGCGAGGGACCGAGCGGAGGACCGACCGGCGGCCGGGAGACTCGTCAGTAGACGGACGGCGCCATGTCGGACAAGCTCACGCGTATCGCCATCGTCAGCACGGACAAGTGCAAGCCCAAGAAATGCCGCCAGGAGTGCCGCAAGTCGTGCCCCGTCGTGCGCATGGGTAGGTTGGGGCCGCGGACGACGACAGAGGGGGTCGGCGCGCGACGCGCTTGCTGACGCCGCCTGCGCGTGTGCGTGACGACAGGCAAGTTGTGTATTGAGGTGACGCCCAAGTCCAAGATCGCCTTCATCTCGGAGCAGGTGCGTCTTCCCCCGCCGTGTGCCTCGAGGCGTCGCCCTCCTCCCCAGTCAAACTGACGCCTTCCTCCCCTCCCCAGCTCTGCATCGGTTGCGGTATCTGCGTCAAGAAGTGCCCGTTCGAGGCCATCAACATCATCAACCTGCCCAAGGACCTGGACAGCAACACGACCCACCGCTACGGCGCCAACACCTTCAAGCTGCACCGGTGCGTCCCCCGCAATGGGCCGACCGACTGGTGTGACCTTGTGACGAGTCTGACGCCCGCATGCTCGTCCTCCTCGCCCTCATAACAGTCTGCCCATGCCGCGTCCCGGCCAGGTGCTCGGCCTCGTCGGCACGAACGGTATCGGCAAGTCGACGGCGCTGCGCATCCTCGCGGGCAAGCTCAAGCCGAACCTCGGCCGCTTCGACAACCCGCCCGAGTGGCAAGACATCCTGACGCACTTCCGCGGCTCGGAGCTGCAGAACTACTTCACGCGCATCCTCGAGGACAACCTGAAGGCCATCACCAAGCCGCAGTACGTGGACAAGATCCCCAAGGCCGTCAAGGGCACCGTGCGCGACATCCTCTCAGCGCGCTGCGAGAAGGAGGAGATGCTCGACCACTTCCTCAAGGAGCTGGACCTGGCGCACGTGCAGGACCGCGACATCGAGAACCTGTCGGGTGGCGAGCTCCAGCGCTTCGCGATCGGCGTCGTCGCGGTCCAGAAGGCCGACATCTACATGTTCGATGAGCCGTCGTCGTACCTGGATGTGCGCCAGCGCCTGAAGGCCGCCCAGGTCATCCGCTCTATGATCGACCAGGACGCGCGCTCGTACGTCATTTGCGTCGAGCACGACTTGAGCGTGCTCGACTACCTGTCCGACTACATCTGCGTGCTCTACGGCACGCCTTCGGCCTACGGCGTGGTGACAATGCCCTTCAGCGTGCGCGAAGGCATCAACATCTTCCTCGCGGGCTTCGTGCCGACGGAGAACCTGCGCTTCCGCCAGGAGGAGCTGACGTTTAAGGTCGCGCAGACTGCGGACGAGTTCACGAACCAGGACGGCACGTCCGCCAACACGTTCACGTACCCGGCGATGACCAAGACGATGCTGTCGAAGAAGAAGGAGACGGCCTTCAAGCTCCACGTCGAGACGGGCGACTTTACCAACTCGGAGATCATCTGTATGCTTGGCGAGAACGGTACGGGCAAGACGACGTTCATCCGCATGCTTGCCGGCCTGCTTAAGTCGGACGAGATGGAGGAGGCCGAGAAGGAGGGTGACCAGGACAAGCTGGACGCGTGCGCGCTTCGGTACGACTCGTCGACCATCAGTTACAAGCCGCAGAAGATCGCTCCCAAGTTCCAGGGCACAGTGCGCGAGCTGCTGCACCGCCGCATCCGCGACGCGATCGTGCACCCGCAGTTCGCGACGGATGTGACCAAGCCGCTGAACCTGGATAACATTATCGATCAGGCCGTGCCGCACCTGTCAGGCGGTGAGCTGCAGCGCGTCGCCATCGTCCTGTGCCTGGGCAAGCCCGCGGACATTTACCTGATCGACGAGCCGTCGGCCTACCTGGACTCGGAGCAGCGTATCCTCGCCGCCAAGGTCATTAAGCGCTTCATCCTGCACGCCAAGAAGACGGCGTTCATCGTGGAGCACGACTTCATCATGGCCACGTACCTGGCCGACCGCGTGGTCGTGTACGACGGCAACCCGGGCGTCGAGTGTACCGCGCACACGCCCGAGAGCCTGCTGTCGGGCATGAACACGTTCCTCAAGCAGCTCGAGATCACGTTCCGCCGCGACCCGACCAACTACCGCCCGCGCATCAACAAGCTCAACTCGGTCAAGGACGTCGAGCAGAAGTCGTCGGGCAACTACTTCTTCATGGACGACTAGGTCTCCTCCCCCAGCGAGCGTCGCGCCGCCACTGACGGTACTATGACGTGGCGCCAGCACTCGCGGACCGCTCTGCTGCGTGTTCGAGGTGGAGGGTAGCGAAGGCGCCGAGACGGAGGACAGCGAGAGGAGAGAGGTTCATTTCCGATGCATGTTAAAGCGGCGGCGGCACGTCGGTCGCCCGGAGCGCCTGCCGCCCGCGACCAACACGAACGAAACGTTAGACGCTTCTACTCCTCCACCCACACTTGCGCTTGGCATCTCGGGTAGGCACCTGGCGGATGGCCGCGAACCGCTTGAGCACGGCCTCCAGCTGCCGCTCGTCCAGCTCCAGCAGCACCTGCACAGGTGAGGGCACAAGCGTTGGCGTCCGCACCGACTGATTGCCGAGCTGCTTCGTCTTCCCCAGCGCCGCACCTCGCGGTCCGAGCCGTCCAGCTGACGCAGCCGCAGCTTGAGCGCCACCGACGCGCGCGCGTCCCCGCACAGCGCGCTGCTCGCTAGCCGCACGCGCACCGAGTAGTCGAACGCGCGCAGCTCCGGCAGCGCCAAGTGACTCATGCCGGTCATGGTGTTGGATCCTTTTGTGGTGCCCAAGATCACCTCCCCCGCAACACATATTAGCGTGCACCACACCACTTTACCATCTTTTGATGTGGTGGACGTACATTTCGGGCCGATCGGGGCTCCTCCAGGACGCGGGGGAACGGGAGGCGCAGACGGCGAGGCGAGACCAGCGGAACGCGCCGAAGGAGGCGACGCCGGCAGTCGACCAGGAGACGGACGCAGCGATGCTCAAGCAAGCAGTGCAGGCCACGGGCAAGGCCCTCCGGTCGCTGGGCCAGTCGCTGGACCGCGCGGGCGTCTCGCTCGAGGGGCCCCTCACCTACACGGAGCACCGTGCGTGGCTCTCTCTGCTCTCGTCCTCCCCCCTAACTGCTCATCTGATGCGCGCGTGTGTCTCTCTCTGGGTCTCCCCCGCCTCCCCCGCCCAGTGAACCTGTCGGTGCGCGCGGTGACCCACACCGGGCGCGCGCCCGCCTACTCGGACAACGTGTTCGTGGCGCCCAACGCGGCCGTCATCGGCGACGTCAAGGTCGGGAAGAACAGCTCCATCTGGTACGGCGCGACCGTGCGTGGTACGTATCGCTCCCCCTCCTCCCTCGATCCATCGCTCGGCGCTCCGCCTCGGCGCTGACCTCGTGAACCTCCGCGGCGGCTGGCAGGTGACGTGAACCACATCTCGATCGGCGAGAACACAAACATCCAGGACCAGGCGATCGTGCACGTGGCCAAGATCCACCGCGACCTGCCGACCAAGATCGGCAGCAACGTGACGGTCGGCCCGGGCGCCATCGTGCACGCGTGCACCATCGGCGACGACTGCATCATCGGCACGGGTGCGCAGGTGCTGGACGGCGCCGTCGTCGGCGCCAAGTCGATCGTCACGGCCGGCTCGATCGTCACGTACGACAAGCAGATCCCCTCGGGCCAGCTCTGGTCGGGCGTGCCCGCGCGCTACCTGCGCGACCTGACGGCGGACGAGATGGAGTTCATGAAGCAGAGCTCGCTCGAGTACGCCGAGCTCGCCGAGGAGCACGCCAAGGAGTCCGCCAAGACCTTCGAGGAGCTCGAGGCTGACCTCGAGCGCTTCAAGATCCTGCGGGACGTCGGCGAGACGGGCCTGCCGCAGAAGGACGAGCAGCCCAAGGACACGGGCCTGTACTTCAAATACTAGACGGGTGCCATGGCGCTGGCGTCCGCCCGCGGGAGGTGGAGACACAGGTGGAGGAGAGACCGACTAATCACGAGCGCTGAAACAACAAGCCGATGCGCACGCACTCAATGGGCCCGCCTCTCTGTCACCGCGACCGGACCAAGGTCCACGCTCTTTGTTCAGCTTCCTTGCCTCGCTACCGACCAACTGGGCCAGCCACGCGCTCGCCGCGCTTCTCAGGTCTATTTCAATCCGTTCTCCTCGCCATCCCCGCCCTCGTCGCTGCTGGAGTCCTCATCGCCTCCCTGCAGCGCAACTAATTCGATCAGCACCAGTTATCAGCACAGCGTTAGTTCCTCGCCACTTGGTCACGTCATGCGGAGAGCTGAGCGTACACGAGAGCCCGATGAGCTTCAGCAGGAACTCGCGCACGGCCGGCGTCTGCAGCATCGCCGCCGCAGACTCGAGGTGGCCTCCGCTCGCCATCACCTACGACAAGTCCACCGCATTATTAGTCACCCAAGCATCGAGCGTAAAGCTGACGCAAAGCACCGCCTCACCTGCTGCAGACTAGCGGCCAGCACGGGGTTCTGCAGCGCCTGCGCGAAGTACGCGTCGCCGCGCATGGCGTCGAGCAGCGCCGCGTCGAAGCGGACCGTGAGCAGCAGCTCCATGAGCTCCGCGTCCGCCCCTGCCACCTGGGAACCCTCAAAGCCGTCCACATCGCCGTCCTCCTCCGTGCGCTCACTGCTCGGTGACAGCTCGCCACTCGAGTCTACCACGGACAACGCGCCGCTGCTGCTCGTGTCCGCATCAAGCGCATCCAGGAACGCCTCGAGGCTCTCAACGAACTCGGCCGACTCGACGTGGAACACCAGCAGGTCGGGGTCTTCTCCGACTTCCTCGAGCTCCGAGCGGTGGGTCGCCCACTCGTCGCGGCGCACGAGCTCCATCCACTTGGCGCGATGCATGGCGGCAGCGGAGTGCACTCGCTTGTCCAATGGCGTGGACGCTTCGTCACTCGGCTGCTCAGTGTCCTCGGCAACATCTTCACGCGCTTCCTCATCCATCCGCCTCGCTCGGTCTCGAAGAAACCCAAGCAGTTGCTGGTAGAAATCGCGCAGGCCGGGGTCCGAAAGCTGCACGCGGAGCGACGCCGGGTTCAGACTCATGTCCCTCAGCGCCGCAACGATGGCGTCGTTGCGATCGAGATGTCCACGAAGCGTCTCATCGCTCAGAATCTCGTTGACGACCTGGGCATTGAGTCCGCCGCTTGCGTTCATGCACAGCGCGTGTAGCTCCTTCTCCATCGCCAAGGCGACTTGGTGCTCTTGAGCCTTGGCGACTCGCTCGGCGCGCAACCGCTCCACCAGCTCGTCCTCGCGACCGCGGTATTTGCGCAGCACCTTGTCTACCTTTGCGCGTTGGTCACGGCCGTAGAACTCCAGCAACTCGTCCGCCAAGCTCCGGCGGCGGTCGCGGCTGGCCACAAACAGCGCCTTGCAGCGCTGCATACGAAGCATCGCTTGAATCCGCGTCGCCGCCCTCGCTTCGCGGGTCGACAAGTGCTTCTCGAGCGTCTGCACGTCAGACACGGCCCGCAAGTAGACAATCTCGCCGTGCACGCGAACGTAGTCGCATCCGTCTTCGAGACACTCACCGTGGAGCAAGTCGTGGAGAGCACTCGACAGATTCGACGCGTCACCAACTGCAAGAGAGCGAGCGACTTCCTCAGTGCTCGTCCCTTCCGGCCGCTCGAAGATGCAGCCGTATCGCTTCAGCAAGGCCTCGACGGGACAGGAGACGGAGGAAGACGAGACCAGCGAGCCGGTCAGGTTGATCTGCCGCGTGAGTCGCTGTGCCCGTACTTGCTGCAGGACCAAAGACGAGTCGGCGACAGACGGCCGGACGGCCGAGTTTGGCCGCAAACAGTGGAAGTAGAACGGCCGCGACCCAGTGGCGGCGTCCACCGAGCTCTCGGGATCCTCCAGGCGCTCGTACCGGGTCAGCGCGCTCACCTGGAGTCGGAACTGGCGCACCAAGCTCGAGTTGGTTGAGGGTGATGCTGATGGAGCCAATGTGGAGCCGCCCGCTGTCGATCCCCGTGGGTTAACAGCCGTCGAAACACCTGCCAGGATTGAGGCAACTTGCTTGCCCGCCGACGCTGCCAACTCTTCGAGCAGGCTCGAGTACACGAAGTCCGAGTTCTTCTTGACAAACTCGTCGGCGTCGTACACGACTTCTCCACGAGCGTGCGGGACGAGAAACAGCAGCGATCGCAAGTGCGCCAGCTCCTTTCGACCGTTCGATAGAGACGCCGTGTCCAAGCGCAGCGCGGGGTTCTTTTCGAGGAGAGTCCGCACAAACAGCTCGTTCTTCTTCCGCTCTTGTTCAGGCGTCTCGTTCTCGCCTTGGTGAAGCACCGTTAGCTCTTCCAGACTAGCAAAGATGCCGGACCCAGGGTGTTCGTAGAGCGACAACACGCTGCTGTCTGGGTCGCTGATACCCTCAGATGCACCGCACTGATAGCGACGGCAGATGGCTGTGAGGGCCTCGTCGTGCCGATAGAAGAGCTTTTCACTCAGGTAGTTGATGCAAAGTTGGCCCAGCGAGTTGTGCCGAAGCTCTTCGAAGCCGAATACGTCCACGATCTCAATGCTTGAGAGCGATCCACTCGGCTGTTCTCCTTCAGCTCGTGTCATCGAGTTCATCCGCTCAACCACGTGCTGGAACACCGCTTGGTAGAGCAGCCGTGCGAGCGCGTCGCGGACATGGCTAGTCTGGCCCTTCTCCAGCCTCACCTCGAACACCTCACCAGACGTCGCCATCCGTACGCGGCGGGTCGTCAGCATCGCCTCCAACTGGGATACAGAGCGCAGCCCCAACAAGGAGGAGACATGCGCTTGAGGGTCGTCTTGGCCCTCGGAGTGCACGCCCGACGTCATCTGGAGTTGATCGCCCTCACTGGCATCAAACTTGATGTTGCCTAGCCACAAAATAGCGCTCAACAGCTTGAAAACGGCCTTCTGCTCCTCTGCAACCAGTCCCATTGCCGTGAAGGCGTCCAGGAGACGGACCCACTTGTCCACGTCGCGCTTCCACGCATCGTTGTTGGCTCGAGAGCCGCCGGCGAGATGTGCGGCCGCACTCGAGTTCTCTCGCTTGCCAAGGTAAGCGAACGCTTCGCACGACGCGCCACCGAGCCGGAGCTCATTCGCCAGAGTCGCTCGCTGCGAGGGAATCGCGTTGACGCCTGCCACCAGCGCGTAAAAGACATGGAAGTTGCCGTCACGTTGCGGGGCGCCGTCTGCTTGGCCCGAGGAATGGCCACCAGCGCCTCGAACCACGGTGATCCGACTCTTCTCGAGCAGGAACGGCGAGATGCGGGACCCTCGGATCTGGAACTGGTCCGGGTGCCGCCCCAACGCAAGCTCCACAGACGTCGTCTTGCCGAACCGCGACGAGTTGGCGTTCATCGCCGTCGCAGCGTGGCCAAAGGCCTCCAGGACGACGTTCGAGTCGAGGACCATGCTGAGCTTTTTGGCGGCGCGAGGGTTCTTCAAGTACATGCGCAGCTGCTCCGCGTCCGCAAGCCGCTCGAGCGAGTCGTAAAACCCGAAGAAGAGCCCGTCGACGTGGAGCTGTGGCAGCCGCTTACTCCGGCTCACTGCGGTCATTTCCGTCCACCTGTGCGGGTTCAGATCAAGCAAAACAATCTCAAAGTCGTCGACGCCCTTCGCCTCGAGCAGTGCGATGGTGTGCGCCTCCTCTGTCCGCATCTGGACCGTGCTTTTGGTGGAGCTCGTGAAGAGCTGGACTCGCGGACGTTGAGCGGCTGGGTCGCGGTTTCTCGTTTTGGTCGTGATTCCGTTCCCTGCTTGCTCGCCGCTTCTTGTGCTCAACGACAGCACCGGCTCGGCCATCAAGACCAAATACTTGAGCAGCTCCTTGGACAGCTCCGTCTTGCCGCTGCCACTCTCACCGCACAAGAGGATCGACAGCGGACGCTCCGGAGCCGTCTTCTTACTCGGGCTAACGCCACTGGTCTTGACAACCGCATCAAAGAACGCGCGCGCCACTGTTGTCTTCGCGACGGCAAACGGATGAGGTGCCAGGTCGCCTTCTACGTCTTCGCTGCTAGCGTACGTCAGCACCACCTCCTCGTCGTAAATGGACGTGAACTTGGGTGTCTGGAGCATGCGGTACGGGTTCACGAACGCCATCGAGTGGTCACTCAGCCACGTGTAGATGCGGTCGTCCTCAAACCGCTCAGTAATCGCGTTGACTACGTCCGCATCCGTCCAGAGCTCTTGCAGTGTTCTGTCGTGAACGCTATCGCCATCAACCCGCTCCAGACTCCATGGCTGCTTGGCACGCTCGTCCGACTCCAAGTACAGCCGCGCGTACTTGGCCATCGTAGCGTGGCGAGGTGTCAACGAGTCGCCTGCATCCGTGTCGCTAGTGCCATGAGAACCGGGTGGCGACAGCAGCTTCTCGAAGGTCGAGAAGTAGCTGTGCATCGGCGGTGCTGCTGTGTCCACTTTCACTTGCCTCCCGGCAGGAGCCGGGGTAGAAGAAGCTGGGGCGGGCGATGCGATCGGAGAAGAGGCTACCATACCTCTGTAGCTGGCGGCAGCATCGTCTTCGCGCGACAGCTTGCGCTGGTTTTCAGCGATCTCTTCGAACTGGTAGCGCAGTGCGAACGCCTCGGCCAGGATGGGACTGTCACTGATCTCCGAGCAGCCAATCTTCTCCTGCGCGAGCGAAATGCTGCGCACAAGCTCTTGGTATTGCGCGACCGTCCAGTCGCGTGGCGAGCCCCACGATGTCTTGACTTCTCCCACGAGCTTCTGGAGCAGAACGAGCTCGTGGAACGCCTGGAAGGACGCGCGCAGCTCTGCACGCGGCGTCAGACACCGTCCGCTGGCCGCGACGCCCCGCGCCACCGGCCTGGCTGCGGCGGCATTACTATCAGCGGACGAGGCTGCAGCGCTTGTCGGAAACGCGCGCTCGTTGACTGCAGATCCCGCACGGCGAAAGCTCGGAGCGCGGACTGATTTTTGCTTTGCCAGCACCTCACCCTGCCGTCCAAGCAGTGGCCAACAGATTAGCATTGGCATCAGTCAGATGGATGCGGAGAAGCAGCTGCGTACCCGACAAGCAGAGCGCAGCGCGTCGATCCACTCCTGCCGGTCCCTTGCGCTCGCCGCTGGGTCGTCAACGCACCACAACGTCATCCGTCAGCATCATGACACCCGACATCTATCTCAGGAGCGCCGCGCACCTTTCAAGTCCAGCTTGTACATCTTGCCGTCGGGCCCGGCGAGCTTTCGGATGCGGAACCACAGTTCCGATCCCTTGGTGGGCGTGACCACGTCCGTCTCGTCCAGCTGCAGCGCTCCCTTGAGTTGCAGCGCGTCCGGGTCGTCGTCGTGACTGTCCGCCTTGCGGACGCGGTAGTACCGCAGCGCCGCGTCCTGAAGCACGAACAGCCGCTCCTTGTGCGTGCGCAGCACGTGGCCCTTCTTAACCAGCATCCCACGCTTGCCGCCGTCTCCGCTGGCCCGCTGGCTGGCGGCCGCCGCCGCCTTGTGCACGCTCTTACGCACGCTCTTCCGCTGGCGCATCGCTCCTTCCTGCGCGGCCTCGGGGCGTTGCGGCGGCTTGAGCGCGTCGCTGGCGGTTCCGCTGCTCGTCGGCCGGTCAGCAGCCGCAGGAGCTGAGGCAGTGGCGCGGTGGTGATGGATTGCGTCCGCATTGGGCGCCACCGGGATCATTTCGCATCCGCTGCGCTCTTTTCCCGACTTTCGCCCATAGAAATGGGCGGTTCAAGGTGCCGCGGAGCTCCTGGGACACGACGTTTCACGTTCACTTGATGTGGCCCACACCATATCCGCACGTCACTATATTGATATAGTGACTATTCCGACATGCACAATCACACGTGTACGATTGGCTAAAACGATGTGACCAACTTCTGATTGGCCGAAATCCAACCCCGAGCTCACCCGCCACCACCAAGAACGCACCACAAGCGCGTGTGTCATCTCGAGCGGACGGACATGACGCCCAAGGTGGAGCCGTCAACGACGCTCTCGTCCAGCGGCCTGCCGCTGGCGTCCGCAGCCGACGTCTCACGCGGCGCCCAGCCCTCCGCCTCTGCGTCTCCGTCGTCTGCGTCTGGGTCCTCGCAGTCGGTGGGGACGGCGCCGGCTGCGACGCAGTCCATGGCCGTGATCACCACCAAGAACTTCATCAGCGGCATCGTGGGCGGTGGCTGCGAGGCCGTCGTGGGCTACCCGCTTGAGACGGTCAAGGCGCGCATGCAGACGCAGCAGGCGGGCGCGCGCGTCTTCTCTGGGCCGCTCGACTGCCTGCAGAAGAGCGTGCAGGAGGGCGGCGTCGGCTCGCTCTACCGCGGCGCCTCGCCCCAGATCTTCCGCTCGGCCGTCAGGTGCGTCCGCCTGCATACACCACCACCGCCGCAACGGCCCACGGATGCTCACGCGCTTGTGCTCTGACGCCGGCAGCGCGTCGATCCTCTTCGGGCTCATGGGCCAGTACCGGTACTTCTACTCCAAGTACCTGTTCCCGGACAAGCCGCAGCACTCGCTGATCGCCGCCGGCATGTCCACGGGCTTCACCGAGGGCTTCCTCTACACGCCGTTCGAGATCATCAAGATCCGCATGCAGGTGCGGAGCGCTAGAGACAGGACCGGGTAGCGACAGCTTGACGCTTGACACTGACAGCTTCCCATGCCATGTGCAGACCCAGTACAGCCACCTGCGCTCGCGCGTGAGCAATTGGCAGTGCGTCCGGGACGTGTACGGCAAGAACGGCCTGCGCGGGCTCTACCGCGGCCTAGGGCCCACGGCCGGCCGCGAGATGCTCGGCAACACAACCTATTTCATGGCGTACGAGTCGGCCAAGGAGTTCCTGCTGGACAAGCTCGTCGGGGACGACCGCGGCGACAGCGACCGGAGCGCCGCGGCCATCGAAAGCGCGAGCTTCCGCACGTACCAGGCGATCGCCGTCGCCGGTGGCTACGCCGGCTTCATGTACTGGCTCGTGGTGTTCCCCGTGGACACGGTCAAGTCAGTGATCCAGGCGGACCGGCTGGACCGGCCGCAGTACAAGGGCGTTCTGGATTGCTGCCGACAACTGTACAAGGAGGGCGGGCCGGCGCGGTTCTACCGGGGCATCTCTCCGTCGCTCATCCGCGCGTTCCCGGCCAACGCCATCACGTTCGTGGCGTTCGAGACCTGCCTGAGCTTCCTCGACCAGCACTTTTGAACACTAGAGGCTTCTTCCGCTGCGTGTGCGCATGCATGGCTAGACCCATTCCATCAACGAATCAAAGCTCCGTTATATATACATCGCCTCGCGCTAGAACAGAACGAGCTTCATCTGCTGCGAGTTCAGAAGCGGCAGCAGGTGGAACTCGAGCAGCTCGGCCATCTCCTTGGCCGTGTCCTTGAGCTCCAGCAGGGTCAGCTGCTTCTTGTCCTTCTGCATGTCGATCAGCACGAACTTGGTGTGCTGCAGCGACAGTGCGTTCATCTCGAGCAGCTTCTTGACGCGGCCCGGCGTACCCACCGACACGGGGAAGAACAGCCGCTCGAGCTGCTCGGCCTGCTCCGATGCCTTGATGTGCTTGGCGAACAGCTTGCCCACGCGGCACTTGAGCGACGACGACAGCTGCCTGTCAATCAAACAGCAAGAGAGAGAGGTCGTCGTGGTGAGGACAGTGATCGGACGCTACATGCACGCCGCAGGACGTACTTGTACACCTCGACGGCGCGGATCGCGGACGAGCTGAGCACGATGAAGTACGGGCTCTTGTCGTGGCGCTTGCCCTTGCCCACGAACTCCTTCTTCCACGCGGGCATCAAGTGGTACAGGTACGCCGGCAGCAGCTCGAGCTTGTGCTTGCCGATGCCCTTGGGCGCCGCGAAGTGCGTCTCTGCGGTTGGAATCGTTAGCAACTCCCTTCACCACAGCGTCAGCACCGCGGCGAAACGCACCGTTGAGGCCCTGCGCGAGCTCCAGCGACGTCATCGGGCCGCCCTTGTGCTTAGTCCACACGTCGTTCACGATCTTGAAGTGCTCCGCCGCCGTCATCTTGTGCAGTCCCTTGGTCGGCGGCGTCGCCTGCTGCATCACAGCGCGTCGCCAGTCCGTGAGCGACCCCATCCCAATCTACACACGCGACTAGACAGCGTTCGTCGTACCGCCGCGTCCGTCTTCTGCTTCTTGGGCGCGGCCGGCGCCTCGGCGACGCGCTCCACGGCCGCGTCCGGCGCGTCCTCCGCCTCCTCTCTCTCGCGCTTGGCGGACGCCAGCTCCAGGTCCTGCTCGTCCTCGAACTCGTCCTCGCTGCCCGCCGACAGCGCGTCCTCGTCGTCCGACACGGCCACGGCCTGCGGCACCCAGTTCTCCTCCAGCTCGTCGTCGTTCACGTGCGTCGCCATGGTGCTCTCGTCTGGATCAATTGCTCCGCGGAGTTGCCTTTGACCAATGGCCACCGCATTGTGGTGGTGCTCGTCGAGCGTACCCCAGTGCCAGAGTAACCCGGGGTAACTCCACACGAGGCGAGACATTTGCTTCATGCATCGAACTACCTCATACCCTTTTTGTTTTTATATATAATAGAAAGGTTGTTCAAACCTGATTTGAACTGTCTAAATAAATACACTCCGACAAACTGGCATGAACCTCTCAACACATCGTTTTTTTCGCAAAACCCTTCATTTGTTTTCGATAAACTTGACCGCGTTGAACTGTTGGACTCTATCCACCGAGTCCACCGCGTCTTGAGCTCTTACAAATGCAATGCAATGGACTCACGAGATGAAGTCACACCTGGTCAGACTCGCAGCGGAGGATCGCATTGCATTTACCGGAGGCGCCCTCACTTGTCGCGTCCGCTGGCCGCGGCGGCCCATTCGCCGCATCGCAGCACTCGGACTCTACTGCTCTGTACGGAGCCACGACGTACTCGCCTCGCCTCGCTGCCCACTCCGCCAAGGCCAGGGACAGCAGCATTCGTTGGTTCACCCCTCTCCGGCGGGGCGGCGGCCATATATATATAGAGCCGTCCCGGACGCGCTCAATCGAAGTCCGAGTCGCGCATCGCGCCGCGCATGAGGCCCAGGTCGCTGAGCGCCAGCGACGGGCCCTTCGTCTCGGTCTCGCGCAGGTCGTCCGCCGTCAGCTTCTTCTGGGACCGCCACGACTCGTCCTCTTCCCCGCTGATGGCGTGCTTGATGCGCCGCGACACGCGTGTCAGGTCCAGGTCCACTGCCGTGGCGCCGAGGTGCAGCTCGCTCGCAGTGGGGAGCACGCGACTCTCGCCCTCCTCCTCAATGTCGTTGAACTTGATCTTGGTCGACGGCCGGTGCGGGGCCATCGACGGCCGGTGCGGCGCTGTTGACGGCCTCCCGGTGCGACCCACCAGCGGCGCCGGCCTTGGCGTCGGGTCCATGTCCGCGTAGTTGGCACGCCCAGACGTCGGAGTCTCGGACACGACCTGCCGGTCGCTGCCACTGCCACCGACCTCGAACTCGACGCCTCCGTAGCCGGGCTTCCGCTTGATGCTCTGTCGGCACGTCGGCCCGACGAACGGAATGGGGCTCGGCCGCGAGTTGCTCCCGTGCTGCGCCGATGGGCGGCCCAGCGCGCTGAGGAACGTGCCGCCCCCGCCGTGGTGCGGCCGGCTCATGGTCGCTTCGTGGACGCTGAGCATGGCGAACTCGTTCTCCTCGAGCGCGGGGTCGCCTCCAGCGATGGGCGTCGGCTGCTGGTTGGCGCCAGCCCGCCGCTCGAACGGCATGCCGCGGCGCTTGGCCTTGGTCGCGCGCCGATCCAGGGCGTCGTCCTCGTCCCCGCTGTCGCTGTCCTTCTTGGACCGCAGCGTGGTGACGCCGATGGCGAACATGGCGACGGCGACGATGCCGCTGATGATGATGACGCACAGCACTTGCGTGGACATGCCCGCGTTGGAGGACGCCGAGGACGTGGACGACGACTCGGTGTATGGCGTGGTGGTGGCCGAGGCGGTCGACCGCGACAGGATCTCCACCTTGGTGAACACGGCGTAGTCGTACCGCTCGGACGTGGGCACCTCTCCCGGCAGGATGAGGTGCGCCAGCAGCGTGTAGTTGCCAGGAGCCGAGAAGACGAGGTCGCTGGAGCTGAAGGTGGCCACGCCGGCGTCCGAGAAGTTGCCCACGAGGTTGGACGTGTTGTCCGACTGCTGGCTGGTGCCGCTCACGGGGCTGCAGGTCGACGCGCCGTACTCGCACGAGTGCAAGCGCGAGTGCACCACCTCGTAGTACCGCTGGGAGACGCGGTCGAGGCCCGCGAACAGCTCGTCCACGCCGAACGCGTTGCTCAGGAAGGTGGTCGCGTTGGCGGTCGAGTCCAGGCGCAGCGTGGCGTTCCAGGCCACGTCCACCGAGTCGTACGCGTAGACGGTGGTCGAGGGGAAATCTAAGGCCAAGGTGAGCGCGCAGCCGTCTCCCGAGGACGCCGACACGGACGCCGAGTCCACCGAGCTCGCGTAGATGGACGCGCCGACCTTCCAGCAGTAGGTCGTGCTGCCGTCCAGCACAAAGTCTGCCGCGCCACACCACACAGTCACACACACACATGAATGAGAAGACGAGCCTCAAGGCAGGGCGAGACACGCTGTTTCCTGTGTTCGCACCTGTCGCCGAGGCGCCCGGGGCCCGACACGTCACAACCAGCACCGCGGCCAGCGCCGCCGCCCGCCGGAGCGTTCGCGGGGTCATCGCAGCGCGTGCGCCGAAGCCGAAGCTGCCGCCTCGCCGCCGCCTGTCGCTGGAGAGGATGGTACTGCTCGCCGCAGTCGAGAGGGGGAGTGGCCGCCGACTAGTCGCCGCGCACATGGCGGCCGCCGGTCGCTCGGTCATACCGGGGTGTTTTCGTCCGGTCGCTCGCTCGAGACGCTCGAGGCGCGGGCAGGGCGACGTCCCCGCGGCTGCGGCTTGGCGAGTGGGCGTCCAGTTCCGCCACCCGGTTACTAATGTACTGCAGGGGCCGGGGTGGCGAGGAAGCGGCGCCCGGGACGGCAATGCCACTGTGCCGGGAATGGGGGAAATGGAGTGCTGGGCGGCGAGTGCAGCGCGCAGTCTTCCCTCTCTTTAGACGCTGATAACATTTGATGCCTATTATGTAATTATTTATTATTAGAGGTTATAAGACAGCACTTTGAGGTGTTTATCATGGGTGAAATGTATTATATTGAACAGGGAAGCAGTAGAGTAGGATTCTTGGAAACACAGGTGTCTTCGTCCCGGCGCCAAGTCGGACTGCCAGGGAGTCAGACGGTTTTGGCGCGAGCGTTACACATGTAGAGGACGGCCGAGTGATCGGGTTTTCGACCAATCAACACCCACCAGATGACGCTCGCGATTGGCGGACCCAGCACTGCGCGTGCTTCATCGATCCCAGCTGGCGCAGCAGAATGGCTCGAGGAATCGTCCTCGACGGAGATTCAGCAAACTCAACGAGTCGTTGGGAATGAATTTTAGAACGAAAGCCGTGTGGATGACCACGGCGGCGTTTCGCAGGTCGAATGGCGAGGACATCTGCGGAATCGTGGGGGCGACATGAGAGCGGAGTGGAGCGCTGGTGCATCATAATGCATGAGCATTAGGCGGCCGGGTGGTGGGTGCGCGCGTACCCTGCCGCCTGGGCTCTTGCCGCGCGCATGCTCTCTTCCAGGAGGAGGCGACCCACTCTTGCGCGCACGGTGCGCTTCGCCGTCTGCGCTGACTGTTCACAGCACATGCCACTGTGAGAATTCGGTTGTTCACTCGAGCGGAGCCTGGGCTGTCGTTACCCCGTTGGTTCAGTCATCCAGACTGTAAACCAATCCAGTGCCTTGCTGCCGTGGTTCCGATGACTAAAACGTGCTGAGTCAGTCAGCAGTTGCACCACATCCGCATCAAATACAGTGGCAGAGTGAAGTTGCTACAGTCGACAGCTCTGTACCTCAACTTCGAGGCGAAGGTGTTCGTCGGCCGACAGCTCGCGTCGGGCGGCCTCGCGTCAGCACGGGGCACATGGCGAAGCGACGACGGTCGTCTGGAGCCCTTCAGGTCACAGCACGCAGCATGCTGGCGAGCCTTATCTTTGCGGAGGAGGCGTAGAAGTCGCTCTCGGTTCTGACGCTCGCCCTGCCGGCGACTAGGTTGAGGAAAGCTGTGCGCTCGGTTCTCGCGTGCAGACTGGTCGATGGTAGCGGAGTAGGCGAGTCGCGCCAGCGCTTGCAACTCCAGGAGGACTCGGGTCTTCTCTTCGTCCTGGGCGTCCATGGTGTCGAAAGACCGCCGACTCGTTGAGTATCCATCCTGGGAAACGTCGAGTGAGCGAGGAGCTCGACAAGGCATTCGGGCCGCCGCCAGCGCATTGACGGGGGAGCAACCCACTGGCCCGTTTTCGACTGTAGCATGCCAATCAAGAAGCTGGAAGCCGGTCGGCAAGGTGCTGGCGGCAGCGGGCTGTCATCGGAGCCTCCTGTTGGGGCTGAAATCCCAGTTCACTTTGGGGATTCCATCGCTTCAAGCCGCATTGCGGAATGCCGATCACCAACGCGCGCTGCTCAATCCCTCAACGAAATGTATTAATGTTATGGTGGAGATCGCGAACGGCGCGAGCGGCAGGCAGATAAGGCCGCCGGCGAACAGGCAGGCGGCGACGACCGAGGCGCGGCGCTCACAGCTCCACATCGCTGTCAATCCGCCGCGGCCGCTGGGTGGACCCGCTCGGCAGACTCGAGGTGGCCGAGCCGTCGCTCGGGCGGAACCCGCCCTGGTACTGCGGCGGCGGCAGCGGCGCGCAGGAGTCCTGTGCGTACGAGCCATGGGAGCCGTCCAGGTTCTGCGACGAGTGCTGGCTCCCGACGCTCGCGCCGCCCGCGTACGAGCCCGCGCCGCCCGCGTACGAGCCGGCGCCGCCGCTCCAGGCATCCTGCGACCGGCCCATGGACGGCTGGGTCGTCTCCTCCGACTCGAACCGGTCGCCGTCCTTGAAGATATCGGACACGGCCTCATAGGGCGGCGGCGGCATGTACGCGTAGTTGGTCGGCGCGGGCGTCTGGTTGCGCCGGCGCCGGAAGATGAAGGCGACGACGCCCAGCGCCACGACGAGCACGACGCCGCCCACGATGATGCCAATGATGGCCGCGCTGGACATGCCGCTGTCGCTCGACTCCTCGTCCGCAGACGTGACCGGCGCGGCCGTCACCGTCGGCGTGGGCGTGGGTGAGGGCGTCGGCGTTGGCGTCGGCGTGGGCGTCGTGTCCTGCACGTTGAGCTGGATGTAGACGCCGTAGTCGAAGCGCTCCGAGACGTTCGTGTCGGGCATGATGATATGCGCGAGCACCGAGTACTCGCCCGTGTCGGGGAACTGGATCGTGGCGGTGAAGGTGGCCTTGTTGTCCGTCAGGTTGGCGATCTGGTTGACCGTCTTGTCGATCAGCTGCTCGCCGTCGCTGAACGGGTCGCAGCCCGTGCCGTAGACGCACGTGTGGATGTTGGAGTGCACGATCTGCGCCGGGTCGCCGTTCGCGTCGTCCCCGTACGAGACCGTCGTCATGTTGACCTCGTTGGCGCCGTTGAAATCGGCCGACACGGTCCACGTCACGTTGACGGCCTGGAAGGGCTCCACGGGCGACGCCGACAGCTCCACCACCAGGGTCATGGGACACCCGTCCACGCCCGAGAAGCCGTCCACGCGGTCCGACTCGTTCAGCTTGGTGTTGGTCGTCGGCTCCGGGATGTGCCAGCAGTACGTCGTCGCGCCATCGTGCACGTAGTCTGTCATTCATCCATCCACCCACATGCGCAGCGTTAGCGCGTCTCGCCCGCGTGTTCGGACCAGCGGAACCCCACGGAACGTACTCGTGCCGAGCGCAAGGGCTCCGGGGGCGAGCGCCAGCGCCGCCAGCGTCAGCGACAGCGCTCGGCGAGCCATCCTATCGGCTCGGAGCGTCGTCACCTGCGGAGAACAAGGGGAAGAACGGAAGTGTGGAGCTCCCTTGGGTGCGCTCGTTGACTGTTGTATCGGGGTCGCGTGACGCTTTTTACTTGCGGTTTGTAAGGGATTGGCCCTCCCAACTGACTGGCCAACGCGGGAAGGATGCGCCATACTAAAGTCAAGAGAAGTGCCACCAGGGTTCACTCTCGGGTTTAACTCGCGGCGATGCGTCATCGCATCTTAAATGAGTACATTCCCGTTTGTATCAGTTCTGATATTCGTGGGTGTCTCTCGAAGAGGGCGAGCAACACCGTGCCTGTCAGAAGCTCAGCAGGGCGCCCGTGACTTGCGCTGACCGTGAGATGTGAGATCCGAGGCGTCCAGGTGGTGCGTATTGAGAGCGATGAAGCATGCAAATTCATCACAACTGCGTTTCACGCAACGCACTCGCCAAGTGCGCGGCATTTAAAAAAAAACTCACTATACTGACTTGTGGTAAAAAGAAGACCCTATCCCCAACATGTTTCTGTTTTTTTTTTCAATTCGATATTCGATATTCCATCTGCCCTTCAACCTCCTTCGCGCAACCTTCCGACGACCTCACATCCAGGGTCACAAGCCCGCGCTCTATTCGAGTCGCGAACTGAACTCTGCGCCGCCGGCTGTCGACGGGCAAACAGCTCGCGGCATCACCTGCGCCGGTCGGCCGCTGCCATCACTCCACAGGTCGGCACGAGCACCAGGCGCCAGGCTCTCGGGTCTTGTAAAGGCAGGCGGATTGAAGCGCATGGACGACCAGCAGGCGTCGTGGACCGGCCGCGCCAGTGCGTCCAGCAGTCTCCTCTTCTCTCAATCCATTGAACGGTGGGCCTCACGACGAACTGACGGACGCGTGCGGCGCAGGCCTCAAGGCGCTGGCGGTCTCGCTGGCCACGCAGGCGCGCGGGCTCTCGGGCGCGCTGCAGCGCGGCTCCATCAAGGCTGTGGTTGCCGAGGACGAGGTGCGTCCGCTGTCTATTAATACCCAAGATACCGCTCGACCAACATGCGCGGTTCGATTGGTCGGCCGACCACTCCGTGATTCTACCGACTGCTGACGCGCGAGAGCGATGCCGCAGGACGCGCGCAGCGAGGCGACGGCCACCGCGTCCAGCTCGCCCGATGCCGAGGACTCACCGCCCAGCCAGGCGGCCGCGTCGCCTGCGGCCGGCCGCCGACCGCACGCCGCGAGCAGCGAGCAGGTCACGCTGCTGCCCTGGGAGATCGTCGACGAGGTAGGACTGGCGCACCAAGGTGGGTGGGAGCGGCCTGGGTGTGGACTGATACAAGTAGCGATTGTCATAGAGCGGCGAGGTGATGGAGGTGCTGGCCGTGCGCGAGAAGATGCTGGACATCGCCGTCTTCCGCCGCACGTTCGTCGACCCGGCCGTGGGCGAGGAGGAGTACATCTTCCAGTACCCCGTGCGTGCCGTCTTCCTTCCCTCCCCCGTTGCTTGTCCGGTGCGGCTCGACGCTCGCTAACCGCGGGCGAATGACATGGCAGAGGTACAAGCGCGTGATCCACGAGCTGCTGGGCAGCAACCCGATCCTGCGCGACAAGCTGGCGACCCTCGTGCGCGACTCGCCCAGCTTCATCGTGACGGAGGAGGTCTTCTGGCGCAACTTCTTCCTGCGCTGCAACGCGCTGCGCGTGGACGCGGGCGTGCCGCCCTACCTGCCCGAGGTGCGCGCCTCCATGTCCTCGGTCGCGGCGCTCGCGAGCTTCCAGCGCTTCAAGCGCGGCGTGCTGCTGCGCAAGCGCCGCTCCACCGACGGCATCGTGCGCATGCGGCGCACGCTGCTGGCGCGTCGCTCCGCCTCGGCAGACAGCGCCGACCCGACCGCGGTGTCCCCGGGCTCGCTGCGCGCGTCCGCGTGCTCGCCGGACGTGGACCTGGGCGAGCTGGACCTGGACCTGGACGGCGAGATCGAGCGCGAGCTCATCCGGCGCCGACCCTCGCGCACCGTCGAGCCCATCGGGCTGTCGGCCAAGTGAGCGCGGCTGCCGTGTGCTATGTGTGCGTGCGTTCAGTACACGTTGTATACCCTCGCCAAGCTCCTTTGATCAACACAGCTCGGACAGCAGACAGAAGTGACGGAGAACCAATGTTCACGTGCATTGATCGGCAGTGACGAACTCACATCATCACGTGTCTCCTCGCCATTTGCGTCTTGACTGAGTCTGGGCCGAGTCTTGTTACCACGCGAGCCGGTCGTGCTTATTTCGGCGATGAGACTTGAGCGTGCTGCGCGTGTAACGGGTTACATGGTTACGGGATAACCTCGTTGACACTTGCTGAGTCGCACACTAAGTACGTGTGTTAGGTTCATGCGAACCTGGGCCTCCCAGCTAAGTACGGCTGAGGGGTTGAGTGGCTCACACGAGCCAAGGGAGTACCGTGAGTCTCCCTCGGTTGATGATGCATTACCATAGGAACCCTCAAAGGTTATAGGTACCGTAGGAACCACCCATTCCGAAAGTCCCCTTTTTCGACAGGGCTCAATCA
>JAADYF010000383.1:0-23064 GCA_023338175.1 Phytopythium delawarense
CATTGAGCGACACACCATGGCGATGAATCCGGCAATCGAGCTGCTCGTTTCCGCCGGAGCCGACTTGAGCGCAATATCCAATGAAGTAAGTCCTCCCAGTGCTCACGCCCATGGATGCCGCTGTGTCTAAGGATTGCAATGCATTTGTTTAGGCGCCCTATGGAACCCCCTCTGGAACCCCGTTGGAAATCGCCGCAGGCAACAGATTCGAGGCGCTGGATGTTCTCATTCGACTCGGAGCCGACCAGCTTCCTGGCGCTAAGGTGGGTGCCAAGGTGTGCGTCAGACAAAGACACTTGTAAGCTCATGGCAATTGTACTATTGTACGTACAGGACAATCCCCTCATTTGGCGAGTCTTGACACGAGACACGTCGAGCTATGAATTCCTTCAGCGCGACGTTTGTGCAAGTGTTCGTTTGCTATTGTCTCGAGGGTTCAGCTTGCCGAGCGCGGAGCAGTTATCAAGCGTCGGCTCTGACAGTGACAACAAGTTTCATTCGACTCTCCTCACGGCGATCCAAGGATGGGTTGACGAACGCAATGCCAAAGTCGACAAGCTGACGATAATTCCAGACGAAGTCTTCGACCGCGGATCAGACGACGTCCGCGCGTACTTCAAAGCGGTCAGTGTCAACCGCAACAAAATCCTGTACCGGAAGAAGCTGTGCGTCGTCGGACCGAGCGGGTGGGGTAAAACCAGCTTCATCAAGAGCCTAACGACTCTGAAGTCGACGCTGGAAGACATCGATGTCCGGACGATTGGCATCGACCTCTTCTCGTGGGAGTTCAGCTTGACTGAAGAGGCTTCAACATCTTCAGAGGCCAAGTCACTGCGATACCAGGTCTCGCTATGGGATTTCGCCGGCCAGGACGAGTACCAGTCAGCTCATTCGCTCTTCTACTCCAAGCGAACCACGTACTTGCTGTGTGTCAACCTCAAGGCGTACGTGGACGCACTTACAGCGGCTCGTCGCGAGTCAGGTGAATTGAACTACACCTCAGCGATGGATCGGTTTGTCGAGCAGCACATCTACCACTGGATTCGTGGAATCTGCGCACATGTGCCCGAGTCCGAGTTCGTCTTCGTCGGGACGAAGGCAGACCTTGTCGGTCACGATGCCAGCACTATTCGGGCGATTTCATCCGACCTCATCGCCCGTATCCAGCGCTACGAAAACCAGATCGTGCGGCGACTGAAGCGCCAACTCAGTGTGTCGGAGCGAGCCGCCAAAAGCAAAAGCAATGGCCAGGACGCTGACGCGGTCATCAATGATGAGGTCGCCTCCCTCAAACAGCTGATCCAAAGCCGTCCTCGATTTCTCTCGAGTGAGGTGCATGTGATGAGCAGCGCGGATCTCCACGGACTTGAAGATATGCGCGCAGTGCTTCAGCGTCTGATCGTTGAGAGCAACACCAGCTTCCAAATGCCGGCCGTTTACTCCGAGGTCGGGAATTATCTGCAGAGCACTTTTACGAGCGCGGATGACCGCCTACTCGACGTCAAGATTGCAGAACTTCAGCATCTGGATGCTGAGTGCAGCATCAGCGACCAATTGCAAGGCGAGATCATGGACCTTATGAGCAACAAGCGAAACATGGGCAGAACAGTCAGCTCGCAGATCCACGACGCGTTCGTCAGCATCGAAAAACTGAAGCAGGAGATCGCCTACAACAGCAAGTTCGCCGCCTTGACGGAGTCCGACATCACTGCTATCCTCCACGTGCTCCACTGTCTCGGCGATGTGCTATGGTTTGACGAGACGAACCAATCACTGTCGACCATCGTGTTCATCAATCCCGCTTTGGTCATCGACTTCATTCGCCAAGTCGTGAACCACACGCTGGGCGATGAAACCAGCGCGATGCGAGTCCGGCTGACAGATCGGACCGAGAAGCTGCTCGCGGCTGTCCGAGATGAAGGCCGCATTGCTCACGAGCTGTTTGAGCGGCTCGATCTGTGGAGTGAGATCGACGACCCGCAGCTGATGCTCCAGATGAAGGAGTTGCTCTTTCACTTCAAGCTAGCATATCCAACGAACGGACGTGGCCTCGAGTGGAATTCGGACCTGACGGTACCGATCTACTGGAAGAAGCGGCAGTCGGACCAACAAGAGACTTTGTACCAGCCAGACTTGAAGGTGCTGACAGAGCACACGTGCTGGGAGTATGACTTCAAGATGCTTATGCCTGAGGGACTGTTTGAGAAGTTCGGGGTCCAGAGCTACTCGTCCAGCTTCTCCAGCCGCCGAGTATTCAGTAGCGATTCGTTCGACACGATATCGAGCGACCCCTGCGAGTATCAAGTGCGCGTGGCCAAGAAGCAGCAACCAGTCGGAGGCAATGACTTCTCTACGTCGACACTGAGCATCAGCGTTTGGGCGGCGTCTCGTGAGCTCTTGTGGCACCAGCTCTTCCTGTTCGTGATGAACATGGAGAAGCTCCTGGACACGTACCCGGGGTTGTGGGTCGCGAGATCCGTGGTCGCAAGTGATGGGAAGAGTTTCGACCTCCAGGAACTTCTTGTCGAGTACCATGAGAGCCACGCGGTCGAAGCTCGAACAGGGTTCTCGGGTGGTCGTTCCAGCGCACTCACCACTTTGCTACCGACAGACATGGACTGGTACACGCAACGAAAGTGGCGAGTGCCTGTGGATCAGTTGATGTCGGGCCTCAAGGGCGGCACCGAGACAGACAGACAAGCTGCTGCGTGTCTCCAAGGGATATCGGAGCTCAAAGGCATCATAGTGTCGGGAAACAGCAGCATTATCGCACGCGTCGACGAGTCCAAGCTCGCTGTCATGACAAACACAGCCGCTGCGGGGAACCGTGCCAGCTACCCAGCTCTGTGGACTCTTGAGTACCAGAAGGACGGCCCGATGCTCACGTCCACGTTTGCCCTCAGGATTCGCAGCCACCTGTCTGGCAAATGCTTCCACGATCTGATCGAGATCACAGTTCCGAACGAGTTCTTCGGCAAATTCGGCATCGGTATCAAGGTGCGAGCTGCTTTGTTGTGACACTGGAGATGTCCAGCCTAACGCTTTACACTTCATTTCTGCGGTAGTATGGGCTGTCGCTCTTTGCCAGCGTTGTTCCGTCAATGTTCGGACAAGGCGTCATTGAAGCGGTTATCGGCGGTACGTTCGGAATCTCGATGTCTACTAGCGCGCTTCCTCTCACTGATTGCATGTGCCCTGTGGTTCTACAGTTTGCAACGGTCAGCTCGATCGGGCTGTCGCCGTGCACAGTCTCGTCAAAGACCTCAACCTCACCGCGTACGGTTCAACCGCCATGGAGACCAACCGCTCACTGCCACCGGAGGAGACGGTGCTGCTCTTGCGTGAATTGCTCACCATATTTGACGAGAAGTTCGACCCGCTGCACATGGCCAAGCTCTCGGGCCTCGAGTGCGGCATGGTGGTGGCGACGGGTGAGAATATCTGGGCTCATCCCAGTGAGATCGAGGCGAGATCCCCCGGTATTATACCCCGCGTCAAACACGTTAATACCAGCTCGAGCCCAGCCGACGACTCCAGCGGTACCAGTCTGCCCAAGCTGGAACCAAACGCTGCAGTCGACCCGGTCGCTTCAGTGAGAACGGAGGCGAGGCTTCACATCCTTGGAGTTAGCAACCTGCGGAGTATCCGCGTTGTCGGTACTCAGATGCCGTACTGCAAGTGGAAGCTGGTGGACGTATCGGGCCACGAGATTGCGTCTGATCGAACGAAGACGTACACCGACGGCGGTCGCAATCCGTCTTGGGCTGAGCAGCCGTTCTTGATCCCGCTGACCAAGGCGTCGCATACACTGAAGGGCTGTTCGCTGATCTTCACCGTCAAGGCGTCGACAGCCATCCGCTCCATCAAGTACGTTTGCACGGAATCTTGCGCTGGTATACTTGATGTTCGGCACTGAATCGCTGACTCATTCGACAGGGAAACGATTGGAGAAGCATCGTGGACATTCCAGAGCGACGACAGCCGTGAAGCTGGAAAAGACTCCGTCATCAAGGCAGCGGTGATGCTCGTCTCCAAGAAGAAGTCTGCGGGTTCTCTCCAGTTCCAGGTCGCGTAGCGCCTTGGTTTGAGATTTGCCGCAGCTTTCATCTCAGCTCGGGCCTCGCGGTTCAACTCCTGCACCATCGATCTTTTCCAAGCACCAACTCATCTCCAAGGCTCCTTGTGCGCTGTTGGCATGCATGAGGTGCTTTGCCGGTTCTCTTCTATATAACCCGCACCGGAACAGAGGGCTTGGCTGCATTTGAATACACAGATTTCTTCATTTGAGAAAGGTGGTGTCCATACTTTGAAGTGCGTCCGCGCACTTTCACATCGACCACGCGAAAGCGGCAGGGGAATCTCCGCTTCAACTGGTTCCAGAAGGAGGGGCGTGAAAAGTGTTCGTTCGACCATTCCTGGAGCGGCAATCCTGAGCTGGACTCGGTGAGTCGTGGGGTGGCTATTCCACAACGCGAACAGAGACTCTGTGTATGTTCACGCGCTTGAAAATCCGTCGCCGTTGGAGTCGATCGATTGACATCTGAGCTCCAATTGGAGACCGCAACGACTTCTTCATTGAAGGAAATCTCCGACGATGCCGATCGCGACCACCACATTCTTTCCACGCAACAACAGTCCACTACCAGCACCTCAAGAGACTTACACGGCGTCTTTCAACTCGTTCAGCAGCCATTTTCACGCTCCACCGGCTGAAGGAACCACCAACGACGCGGTCCGACCTGCCACCAAACTCAGAACCTCTCCCACTCGATACACCGAAGCCTTCCCAAACACGCAACTACAAATCTATATCAATACCGACCAGACATGCGTATTCAAGTCACAATGATCAACAAATAAACGTTTTTTGCCACACTATATATCTATTTATACCAATCATATCATTTCACAGTTTACTATTCACACGCCTGCCTTACCACCCTCCGCCGCCAAAGTTCGCACCGCGAAGAAGCGCCAACGCCTCCCATCGGTCCGCAAGATCACCCGGCGCGGCCGCTCCCCTGCCGCTCCCCGCCATGGCGACTCGCTACGCGTCGACGTCGACGGCCACGGCCGGTGGCCACGCGCGTCAGTCGCACCGGCGCGCGGGCGGAGGCGCCGCGAACGGCAGCAGTTACTACGGCCAGGTGCGCGCCAGCAGCGCGCAGTACCAGCGGTTCTCGGGGCCCAGCGAGTCGTCGGCGCTCCTCCGCGCGGCCCCAGGCGGCGGCGCCGGGGCGGTGTCGACGTCCGTGGCGGTGGTGACGTCGACGGCGGTGCCCGCGGCCGAGGAGATGGACGACGAGCGCGAGTTCCGGCTGCAGCTACTGGCGTACCGCGCCATCTATGTGGTGCAGGGGGCCTTCATGGGGCTGCTGGGCCCCGCGCTCGTGTACTTCTCGGCCCTGGCGCGCGAGACGTCGCAGCTGGACGCGCCCGTGTACGGCTTCGGGCCCATCTTCGCGGCCCACGGCGGCGCGGCGCTCGTCACGTCCTTCATGAGCGAGCTCGTGCTACGTGTGGCCATCGAGCGCGGCTTCGTCAAGCAGCTCGTGGTCGCGCTGCTGCTCTGCAGTGGCGGCTGGTACGCGTGCCTGGCGCCCGTTGCCGCCGCCACCGGCAACCTCGGCGTCGGCATCTACTTCATCGCCAAGGGCGGCTGGACCGCGCTGCTCAACATCTCGTACGTCGTCGTCGTGCTTGGCTGTCGCTTGACATGATCGTTGCTGCATGAGGTGCTCACAACCTGTTGTTGCCGATGCTGCGGTGCAGGCTGAACCGGTGCTGTCTGTGGGTCGCGGGCGACAAGATCGAGCGCGGACGCAGCCTGGTGACGTCCATGAACCTCCACTACGGGCTGGGCACGTTCATCGGCGCCACGAGCGCCATGTGCCTCATGGCGCTCGGCTGGGACTTTGGCTGGGCGTTCCTCGCGCTGGCCGGCGCGACGGCCGTCCCGGTCCTCATGGTCGCCACGCTGCCGTGTCCGCAGAGCTTCTACGGCCGCGACGAGCACCAGCCGCTGCTGGCATTCGAGGACCCGACGCGCCGCGTGCCGACGGTGCCGAGCCCGATCGTGGGCGGCGTCTTCCTGCACGTCAAGCACATTGGCCACTCGGCCAACTGCAACCCGGACACGTACGACGCCAAGAACAACTTCATCATCCTGCTCGTCACCATCTTCGCGACCGTGCTCTTCGGCGTCCAGCTCGGCCTCGCGGCCTTCTTCTACGACTACATCGGCCACGTGCTGAGTGAGCAGGAGCTGATCCAGCAGCAGAGCGCATCCGACCCGGCGTCCGACGCGTCGTCGGAGGCAGATCGCGCGCTGTGGCAGTGCATGCTCATGGCGCTGTTCTACGGCGCGCTGACGGCCTCGTACGCCTTCTTCTCCAAGTTCATGTTCCACGCGCTCAACCTCTACTCGATCTTCTTCCTCTCGGTCGTCACGCTCGTGAGCTCGTTCGGCATCATGTTCGGCGCCGAGACGGGCGTCGCGGCCTTCGCCGTCTGCACGACGCTGTTCGCCGTGGCGCTCGCGCCGCTGTTCACGCTCAGCATCCACTGCCTCACGCGCGTCATCAACGAGCTGCTGATCCGCCGCGTGTCGTCGCTGATCGTCTTCGGCTGCGGCATGGGCGAGATCTTCATCCCCGTGCTCATGGGCTTCTTCATGAGCGGCCAGAGCGGCCAGACGAACGGCTCGGTCGCCGTCAGCGCCATCACCTTCCTGCTCAGCATGGCGCTCGTCGGCGTCAGCGGCATGCTGCTCTGGATGGTCAAGGCGCGGCTGGAGGAGCTCGCCAAGGAGCCCGTGGACCCGCACGCCGCGCTCGCCGCCACCAACCGCGGCCACCTCCTGGCCAACACGCCGCCGTCCGGCCGGTACCAGCCGCAGCAGTTCGCGCCGCACAAGCAGCAGCACCGAGGGAGCAACGGCCACGCGCGGGGCCACGGGAAGAAGTCGAGCTCGCGGTATTGAACGCGTGAGTCGTCTGTCTGGCTAGAGGGCATGAAGTAGAATGCATTGATTTTTTCTGGTGTGTTACCTCGCGTTCACCACTTCGGCATGCTCGCTTCCATCACTTGAGGCGGTGCCTTGGCGACAACCGCGCGCTCCTTTCGCGCGCGTGTCGTGCTCCCGAGTCCGTCCACCGTCCGGTCCAAGTCGATCGCAGCGCTGGCAGGTTAGTTGTCCTCCATGAGCACGTTCATAACCACGTTGATGTTGCCGTCGCTCTTCTCCAGCATGTCGATGACGCGCGCCACGTCCACATCCGGCACGATGTTGCGCACGACCGACAGCTCCTCCGCCCACTTGACTTCAGCGTCCGAGAACGCGACCGCCGCGGCGGCAGCAGACGCCGCAGCGTCCGCCTCGGCAGGCTGCGCGGCCGCCGCCACCTGCTCGGCAACCGGCGCCGCCTCCACTTCCGCCACAGCCGGCGCGGGCTCCACCGGCGCGGGCGCGGGCACCGGCACCGCCACAGGAGCGGGAACCACCACCTCTGGCTCTGCGACCACCGGCGCGGCGGGCGCGTCCTGAGCGGCGGCCGGCTTCTTGTCGGGGATGAAGCGCTTGATCTCGCCCACGAGGCCGCTGGCGAAGGACGAGAAGCCGGTGGAGGCCGCCTTGACGCCGTCCGTCGTGTCGCGCAGCACCTGGTCCACCGGCAGGTCCTGCACGGCCCTGGCGGCGTCCGCGACGGCCTCCTGCACGTCGCCAGCGACGCCCGCGCCGTCGCGCTTGACGCGGTCCACCGTGGCCTGCAGCGCGGCGATGAGCGTCTCGATCGAGCCCACGAGCGGGTCGGCCACGCTCTCCTGGAACTCGAGCTGGCGCCGCGAGACGGCCACGAACTTGAGCGTCTGCGCCGCGTCCGCGCGCGCGCCGCCGCTCAGGAACACGCGGCAGGCCTCGGCGAAGTCGGCGTCCGACGCCACGTTCACGCGGTCGCCCTCCGGGTCCACGTACTGGATCACGAACGCACCGGGCGACAGCCGGAACGTCGACAGCATCAGCTGCGCCAGGTCCGCGAACGCGAACGCGCGCAGGTCCACGCGCGCGCGGTGGATGTCGCCGTTGTAGCTGATCTTGAGCGCCACCTGGGTCGCCATCTTCGTCTCTTCTTCTCCGGTCTTCTTCTCCTGTTGTTGTTGTATGGGGGGCGTTTACTATGGGGAATTACAACCGACGAGGTCGGGAGAAGGGCGGAAGAAAGAGACCTGCGCAACTGCATTCTTGGGGCTGAATGACGGTCAGCCTGTCAGAATGAATATATTCGGCAAGAGCGTGATTTGTACCAGGAAATAGGTACATTCCGAAATGCTCGTGCATCACAGCCATTGGACGCATGCTGTGGTGATGGCATGGATTTCCTGAATGGCAGACTGGGTGTGGGTGGACCTGGCCATGCGCTTTGGACGGAAGGCTCGGGTCCAGCCGCTCGACCTCGATTGCCGCGGGAGGATGACTGGCGCCTGCGACGAGACGAGCCCCTTCAGGCTTCAGGTGAACGCAAGCCGGATCAAATGGCGAGCGAGTCACTGATGGCGAGGTGATCTTGAACCTCCAGCAGCGGTGGTGCAAGTCGCTTGGAGCTGCGACTGATGCACATCGTGGTGTAGCTTTTAGGCCGACTTGTGTGTGGAAGTTTGCGCGGCCAGTCACTGGCCGCGCTGCATCTCTTTGCCACGCGTGTGTACAGGAGCGAAGCGAATGCCGTGTCCCATGCGACCAGCCATGCAACCAGGCGGTCGGACCGCCAAAGATTCGAGTCTGTGCTTCAGACGGTCGGAGATGCAAGGACACCGATCTATGCACTGGCAGCCGATGGATGCATGAAGCCACCAAAGGAGATCCGCTGTGCGTTGCCCTGGACAGCATATCCGCGCGAAGCAGCGCGGCAGCAAATCGATGGCCGGCTCCGCCATAAGGTGCCGGTGCGATGATTGGTGTATCGAACAGCGGACATCCAGTCGCTGGATATTCCGGTCCGGCGTTGCAGTCGACCGCACCGAGCCGGGAGGGAAAGACACACATCCGCCGGAAGCGCGGCGCGTGCCCGTCCGCTGCAAGTTGAGTGTACAGCACGCTCCACGTGACGTCAGTCTCACCTCATCTCCATAAACACACCTGTATCATCAACACCAGCGCAATGACTGATGTCCACGTCGCGTCGTGTCATGGAGGATCGTCGTTCGGCATCCAGAATCCCATCTGGAGCCCCGCTGGAATCTCCGTCCATCCTGGGATCTCGACCAGACAGACGCCCTCCCGACCACCCGCCAGGCAGATCATCCATCCGCACGAGCCTTGCCGTGCCACTCCAACGCCAGCAAACACAACCAGTTAGTCGAATCCGGTCCCTGCCTTTGCGCAATGCGGATCGTGATGCGAGCCGGACCGAACGTTCCGTGCGGCGAATATCGCGTCCAGTATTATCCAATCCAGTCTCCTCATTCCACATTTGGACCAATCAGCGATACACACTTCAAATGCGATCTGCGAAAACCAGCATTCCCGTGCACGCCGGAGCGTATGAGTGTTGTTTGCCTTGTCTACTGTACCGTCTTGAAAAAAGTGCACTTTGTCGCCCGCAATCTCGATGATTATTAGGCGCAGCCCCGCCTGAACTACAAGCGGCATACAAACGCCAGCATGTTTGCGCAAAGACGGACACGGCACCTCCTCCTCCGACGACTTTGTCGCTTGAGGTTGCTGGCTGGCGACCGTCGCAGCGACGTGGACCGGGAATGCGTGTGTGTGAACCTACCAAGGAGACCGACCGAGCCATTGCCATCTCCATGTCTCGCTGCCAGCCACTCGACTCGGTCTGTTGGCCGCTCGCTGTTGGTCACTTCCACATTTGCCCACCACCGAGCGAACCACCACCCTTCCACCGCGACTCCGACACGAACCATGATGCTCACGCCCATGATGAGCCAAGTGAGTGCCCTCGTGGCAGCCAAGGAGCAGCAGGAGCAGCTCAACAAGCATCAGCAGCCCAAGACGGTCGTCGTCTGCACGTGCGGCGCGCGCGAGTTCGAGGAGCACAAGCGCAGGAACAGCTCCACCGCCAAGAGGAGCGACCTGCAGAGCGCCAAGCGCGCCGCCAACGGCGTCAGTGCCGCGCCAGTATCCCCCACGAACGAGCCCAAGCGTAGTCTGTGGCGGAAGATCCTCGGCAAGGGCCCCAAGTGCACGTGCGGCGACAAGTGCGTCGTCGAGCTGGTCACCATCCCGAGCGAGTACGTCGGCTGCTCCAAGGTGTGCGTGTCCGGCAAGCGGGTGCCCTTCTCCCGCGACATGACGCAGCGTCAACGCGCGTCCTGGAACCCGCTGGATGCCATCGAGGAGGACGAGTGAGCGACCGAGGAGAGAGAGATGAAGGGTGGACTCGCGACTGGCGAGAACACCCATACAGTAAACCAATCTAATTTATTCGCCTTGACACCCAAAACCCATTACCTCACCGGTGTTCTTGTCGTTTTGTCGTCTTGATGAGCTGCGGAGCTGGCCTGGAGCCTCGAAGCCGCCACCAAGCCGTCACCAAGCCGCCACAAGCCTGGAGTTTTGCTTGGTGTCGACCAGGCTCCTCTTCCAAGCACCTGTGTGAACATCTTCGCCTTCGCATGAAGAACCCTTTTGCTGGTACATCATCACCCTGGCAGGTTGTTTATCAGGCTCTGCACTTTGTAATCCTTGCATTGCATCCCCCACGACTGACTTGTGGCGCTCCTGAACGGCAGTTCCAGCTCTCTCGCCTCTCCGAAGCGTTCACATTTCGATTCGCGCTCTTCTGCTCACCCGAGGCAACCAACCACACTTCCAAGGTATGATCGGAGGGTTCGACAGTCTGTCGTTCTCCACCCAGCTCATGGTGCTCGTCCCTGGACTCGCGTACGGCGTCGTGTTCGCCGCGTTCTCGGTCGTAGCGCGTCCGCTCGTGCGCTCGGCCGTCGACATCCCGTTCGTGTCACTGCGGCTGCAGTTCCAGCTGCTATCGACACTGGCCGCAATAGTCCGTCGCCGAGGCAAGACGCTGTACCCGAACTGGTCGCTGCCGTTCGAGGTCTCGACGCAGCTCATGCGCTTCGTGCTCGGGGAGTACGGAAATGTCATCGTGTGGCAGAACGCCGCAATGATGCGAGATCCGTTCGGCAGGCGTGGCAAGATGATCCTCGAGTCCAACTGCCGCTTGCACGGAACCAGACCCGAACCATTGGACTTCAATGGACTCGACCACATGTGGCTGCGTGATGGCTACACCGGGTTGACAAGCCGACGCATCATCATCGTACACTTTCACGGCGGCGGCTTCGTCTTGTCCCACCCGCTTCAAGACGTCGAGCTCGGCAACCAGATGCACTCACTACTCCGACAAGAGCTCGAGGAGCAGTATGCTCTTGGAGGCGTAGCCGTCGACATACTGCTGGCAAACTACCGCAAGGCTCCGGAGCACCCGTACCCGACGCCACTGCACGACTGCCTGGAGATCTACGAGCACGTCCTCGCGACTGAGGACGTGGCATCTGACCAAGTTATTGTCAGCGGCGACTCGGCAGGCGGGTGGCTGGCGATGGCACTCTGCAAGCAGCTGCGTGATACAGCTCGAAGCAGCAGTCTACCGCTCACGTGTTTGCTGTTCTCGCCAGTTGTCGACTTCGACGATATAGGCGACGATGAGAAGACACCGCACTGCGTGCTGCCGGCCCGGTTCATCGAGACAGTTGCCAATGCGTTCTTGGCGAGGGTTGATAGTGAGACGCGTCAGCGACTCTCGCCGGTCAATTGGACGCTCACTGGGCTACCTCCGATGTTCGTGCAGTTCGGAGCGATCGAGCGCTTGTACGATCAAGGGATGCGGTTCGTGGCTGCTGCTAACGATCAAGGGGCGACAGAGAGCTGGGAGTTTGACGTGCTTGCCAACATGCCGCACGATATCGCCATCATCCCGACCAGCGTGCTGCCATTTGCCAAAGAATCCATCCGCCACGCATGTGCTTTTGCGGCCAAGCAAGCTGCACTTGCGCTTCAGTAAGAGGACGTCTGTGTGTCGGCGGGAGACGATCAATCACCTGATCGGCCTTGACATTTGGTCAAAAATAAATAAAATACCGTGTTCAATCAGATCAAGTGGTAACCAACGGCTAGACGCACGACAAACCCTCTTCCACTTCGGCGGCGGTGAATCTCTTGGCAGCGCTCGCTCAACCCCGACTTGCCAGTTCGCGATTTCGTCTGTAACCAGCAAGTCAAGCGTCCTTCTCCCCTGCCCAAGTCACGATGTCCAACATTCCAACTCCAACTCCAACAACAAACTCAACTGGTCACGAGATACCTTCGATCCAGCCCCAACATGAGGGGTTACCCCAGTCCGACTCGAATTACAGCGAAGACCTCGGACATCTCCAAGGCGATGACGTCAGCAGTGAAGCAGATACAACAGTGATGTCCGACATGGAAGACGCCGGCAGTGACTCGGAGTTGGAAGACGAGATAGAAGCTGGCGTCCCAGCGGTCATGCAAGCCCTGAAGTTGTTGGGCAACGCGGCACTGAGCGAGTCGAACGTTCTGCCGGCCATCGGTGCCGGAGCTGTGACCGGAATCTCAAACCTCGCGCATTATGCAGTCAACCCGGCTCGACGTACCATATTCCTACGCGTCATCGACGGGTGGTCGATCGCCAAGCTAATGCTTCGAGTACTCCACAACCTCTCGCTATACGACCATCTGCACTGGATCCACTCGAGAACTCAGCCGCTGTTCTCGGCCAGAGACATCCGCAAGCTCGTCAAGTTATTCGGGATGTTACTGGAGGAGCTGAGCGGTCCAAACCAGTTCTTAAAGGATGAAGCGCGCTCGTGTGTCGCAGTAGCGGTCGACACGTTGACTCGCCTCGTCCCGATCAACCGGTACGCAGCTGGCATCTTCAACAATGGAGGTGTTGTCACTCTTGCCGGCGTCGTACTCTGCGGGTCCCATCTTGTCCACGAGAACACCCGAAAGCGCGCAGCCGACATTCTATCGACGATGATGACCGGGACCAGTCACCAAACTCAAGCTCGAGCGGCAGCTGTGATCACGGAAATGGTTGACTATGGAGTCTTTATTTACTTCGGGGAGGCCCTCAACGGTGAAGACGGCCCACGTACTGCACTGGCGGCTCAAGTGTTGAGTACTGCGTGCCGTTTTGTCCAGAACTACGACGATGCAGACGCAATTACTCTTCAAACTGGCGCAGATATGCTCCGGTATGCTGTTGATGGAGAGAACGCATCTCTCCAAGCGCGAGTGCTGAAGGCACTCTATGATCTGTCGTCATCTGCGAATGCGGATACATTCGAGATGATTAACGCGCTAGGGCCGCTTATCAGTGTGCTTCACAGAAGTCGTGGGGGCGTCCTGGTACTTGTGATCAATATTCTGGCCAACGTGCTGCGTGCTTGGCTTGTCGACGATGAACTCCTGGACCAAGTGCAGAGCTCAAACATCGTGAATGGCCTTGTGAAGGTCTTGCAAACGCCAGTTACTCGGCTCGGGTTGATTGCGCTGGACGTGGCTATCAGCATGTGGGAGAGCACACTTGACATGTTACGCGACCTGACTGAGCTTCGACTGAGCTTCGTGTACCAGATCAAAGACGCAGATGGGATTAAGCCTATTGCGGTGGCCATGCAATCGTCCCATTACCCGATGAGACTCGCAGCGAGCGAAGTTTTCAAGATTTGTGCCGCCGTCCCGCGAGTCATCAACGTGTCGGCGGCTGAAGAAATCCCTTACCCGCTTGTGACGGCGTCTACGGACCCAGACGTCAGCGATGAACAACTCCTGACTTCAGCGCGCACATTCGTCAATTTGTCCAACCATTCTGACGTGTGCCACGTGACTGCCCAAGCGGGTGGAATACCTGTGCTCGTATTCTGCGTGGATGCCGGTCCAAACATCAACAACGACGTCAAGACTCTCATTATGACGGCACTGGCCAACTTTATTCCAGAAGACGCGTGCCGCAGAGTGTTTATCGACATCCAAGGGACGCAAGTGGTGATTGATCTGGCCCGGACGTGCCGAGACCTGAAACTTCGACTCTCAGCCCTCTCCATTATCGAGCGCCTCGTTCATTATCCCGACAGCCGCGGATCGATCACATCAACCGGTCATGCGATCCCGTGCCTGATCAACCTGCTCCGTCATCCAACCTCTACTACTAACTCTAACCCTTCCACTATCTCTTTCCCTGCTAACACCTCTTACGCTCTTGACATTGAGCACGAGATCCGGATGAAGATCATGCGAACGCTGTGCGAACTGATCGAAGATCCCGTGACTCAAGTCATGATCGAAGCGATGGACGCGATTGAAGTCCTTCAGCAACTTCAGCTCCACGGTCGCGCGGAACAGTAAACGATGGCAGCCATGATCCTGTGCCTACTCGACACCAAGCGGGACGACTGATACAACGTCGGAGGAAAACACGCATAAAGCTCGCGGTCGGACGCCAGCATCTTCAAGTCTCCAACCCGTCTCCTACAACGTAACTAGGCTCCTTTCGAGGAACCATAAGCCGTGACTAGTCAGCAGCGGCCACACCATTCATTCACGATCCACAGCCTCCCCAGCTCAACCTGCCAACTCGCAAGTCGTCGTAATTTCGACGCCCTGACTGTTGTTCCCAGTCAACAGTTCCTTTATCATTGTAATAGACACAAACGAGTGCAGTGCAACGTGTTCCAGTGCATCCATATCGTCGCATGTTGGTATTTTGCAATCCAATTGGATAGAGTGCTTTCGACAGCAATCGAAGACTCGAGCAATGCCTCCCAGCCCTTCGCACTGTGCCATCGATGAAGCTGAATAGCGTCATTTCTGGCTGTATGCACGCAGTAGGGCGTCATCTAAACACCTTGGTCGACTAGGTGGAAACTGCAGATCACAGTCGAGCAGCCATCGATTTGGCAACCGATTCCCGATGTCTAGCTCAACGCTGGACTGGAAGTCGAAAAGACAATCGACTTGGACAGACTGAGTTTTGATGCCATGTGATATTACCACGGGGTGTTTCACCTCAGCAGGAAGTTCACAAAGCTCGAAAATGCACTCGAGAGAGAGCAAATGCCGATTCCGGAGCTATTCCGGTGCACTTCGCCACGTCGTCTTGTGTTGATCATCGGACAATCTGCGAGACGAGTACCCTCTACACTGGTTGTGGGCCGCAAGATCCATGGTCGCAAGAGATAGGAAAAAGCCTTACCGCCCCAGCTTGTGCTCTTCGCGAACACGTCTGCCAAAGGAAACCATGCAGACTATCGCTGTGTAAACACTTCGACCAGTCTCTGATCAACTTCTCCGGAGTCGGATCCGCCCCATGGAGGAAGATCACCAGGGTTTATTCCAATTAAACCTCCAGGTTTTTTCCCCACAAAAGTACAGTTGTGATTGGCGCAGAGTCGTCGGGTCCGACCAATCGGAGCCATTGACGTCCGGCGAGCTCTCCAACCCCTCACGCCAGCCACGCAGGACTCGACAGAGCAACCGACGCGCACGACGGACGAGTGTCCGAAGCGACCAGAGCACCATGGACGAGCTGTTGATGAGCGAGTTGTCGGCCGACACGTTGGCGGCGCTGCAGGCGCACTTGCTGGCCTCGCAGCCGGTCGAGGAGGCGGACAACGAGGTCTCCGAGGACTTTCGCCTCTCGCAGTTGTACGAATGTCTTGCGTTACCCTCGCGTCCATCGGAGACAGTAGCTGATTGGTGTGTTGATCGGTTGTCATGCAGTTGGTATGATGAGAGGACGGGCCGCGCGCTGGCACAGGAGGCGATCGACCACAGCAGCGACGAGCTGCGCATCGCGTTCGTGAGCACGCCCGCGGCCTACCGCGACTTCCTCAAGATCGTCAAGGAGGTCGCGGGTGACGACGAGCGCAAGCGTGAGGCAATGGGCGCCAACGTGTTCCTGTTCGAGTACGACCCGCGCTTCGGCGACAGGTACGGCGACCAATTCGCCTTCTACGACTACAACTCGCCGACGGACCTGCCCGACAAGTTCCACCACTTCTTTGACTACGTGCTGATGGAGCCGCCCTACTTGGTGCGTTCATGCTCTGCTGGTGATATTGTGAGATATTGGAGTATGTTTGGTTGACCATCTCACGGACGGTGTTGCTGGCCATGTTTGAATTGGTAGAACCCCAACTGCATGGGCAAGTTCTCCGACACGATGCGGTGGCTGGCGCGGGAAGTGCGCAGCGAGCCCGGCAAGAAGGATGCCATTGTGAACCCGTGCACGTTCATCACTGGTACGCGTACCGGTCGCTCGTTATCGTCCGATGAACGTGCACCTGACGGTGCTCGTTGATGATGAACAGCGCGCGGATTGCGCAAGGATATGCTGGGCGACCTGGGCTTCACGCCCACGGGGTTCTATCCGAGCTTCGAGTCGAAGCTATCGAACCAGCTCCTGACGTACACCAACTACAAGTCGGAGCGCTTCGGCGAGTGCACGGAGGAGTTCGATGAGTAGACGCGAGCGTCTTCGGCTGGTCCATGTCAAACGAACACTCGGGGTTTCGGATGGCAAGGATACCCGAGGGTTGGCAATAACGAGCTCGGGAATATATTAAGCTGCTCATTGAAGCACCCCTGCCGAAGAGCTCAAGGTGCTGCAGAGCTGTGCCGCCGCGTTCAGACGCGAGAGCACGCGAGCGAGAGCTTCGTCATGTACGTCTTCTTCTTGGGAGCCGCAGCCGCTGGAGCTGCAGCAGAGCGAGGAGTTGACCGCGGCTGCTGGCGACTGAAGAAGCGGAGGGCACTCGTCATCTTGTCCTTCACGTTGGGAGACTGCCCAACCGTTGGAGCAACGCGGACGGTCGTGATCGAGGCAGCAGTGGGCTCGAAGGCAGTCATGATGGCAGTGGTTGGAGGAAGGTGGTGGTGATGGGAGCGTGAACGGGGAGATTGTGATGTGAGCGCTCATCCTGGAGCCACCAGCGCTTCCAGCAGTCCATGCACAGCAGTGAGACCGCCAGCCACCGCCGTTTCCAACAGTCCATGCACAGCAGTGGGAATGAGGTGCGCGTCCAATCCGCTACATGCCAGGCAACACCAGTCGCTGCAACAGCTCATTGTATCGGAAAATGTATCGCGGATTGGACGGTGTCAAGTTGACGCTCAGCTCATCCGGTGCTGCGGGCAACCTGGAAAATGTATGCTCGATGAGATGAACTGGCTGGTGCCGTAAACTGGTGCCGCAAACTCTTTCATCGCTGCTGACTTGGTATTTGTATGCTTGATGAGACGAGCAGCAATGACAATCCGACTTGTGGCGCACATCACGACCCGCAAAGTGATTCAGCAAGCACTGCAATGTGTTGGCGCTGACAGCATTGATAAGAGGAAAATGCAATGGATTTACGAGTTACAGCAGGCTGGAGGAAGAAGCATTGCAGTCATGTCTTCTCCTCGCCACGAAGGCGGTCGGTGATCACCGCATGTAGGCGTAGACGCGAGACTCCTTGGAGATGTACGTCTTCTTCTTCGGGTGTTCTTGTGACGTCGCGGTCGCCGTTGCTGTCGCTGTCTTCTTCTCGGACGCTCCTTGCAATGGGCTCGTAGCAGGAAGCGTCGGTTTTGGGTGAAGGTCGAGCGCGTTGGCAGGCATCGTGTCTTTGTTGTCGAGTGGAATGCCGGAGACTTGGTGAATTGGAATGTGACTCTCATGCGCCAGCAAGCAGAGGCGCTTCTTGTGCCATAGGCGACTCTCATTTGAGTTCTGACAACACCTTGGCGCCCGACATGCGAAGCACCGCAACGCAACCAACACTCAAAGGGTTCGGAACGTGATGACGTTTCCATGTCCTTTCACCCCAGTCCGATCCTTCTCATCATCGCTCGACCCATCCAACTCATCTAATCGTCGCAATGATTAGATGAGTTTATCCTGCGTAAACCATTGAGATGTACGACTGCTCACTCGCTCCGTCATGGCTTGTCAAGCAGCCATGGCGATCGCCAGCGCACCCAAATGCCTTTGTTCCCGACTGCAGCCACATTCCGCTCATCAGAAGATGCCTCAGCGGCGAACCCACTTGTGAGGAGCGACTCAAGCTGGTAGGAAAACGTTGTCAGGACAGACACTTGCGTCGAGCCACAAGAACAGAAGCATGGTTGTGTCGTTGCACGTGTCGCTGCTTCCAGCTCCAGGTGAGAGCGTCCTCATGCATGTTGAAGCGGTTCCTGCCTCCCCATGCGACACTGATCGGAGGACCTTCACTCGCATGAGCCCACCCTGCAAGGAAAGCGCATTCGCAACCACTAGAGTTTAACCTGACACAAGTCAATGGCCTCCAACTTCCTCAACACGTAGCAGGCCCTCTCAATTGATGAGTGTTGTTTGCACCAGTCGATGCGGTGCGGTGTGCGTTTGCGCCAATTTGGTGCACGAAGCAACTTCGAGGAAGTGAAGTGAATGGCACGCGATTGCCACGCGCTGTGGTACCGCACCAAGGCTGGTTGGCGCAAACTTTGCGCGCTCCTGAGTCGGTGTGGAATGAATGCGGCACTGCCTGCGAGCAGGTTCGGATCACCACGAATCGTCAGCACCGAGACGGCGAACCGACTTAGCGAGAAAGTGAGGCGAATGCCAGGTTATTGTTGACAATCAAGTGCTTCCATCGCTTTCGCATTCTTCTCATTCTTCATTTTCCCCGCTCCAACACAAGCCACATCTGCAGCCATGGAGTCCAGCTCAACCCTCCCCGCGCTCTCCAAGATCCGTGACGCCCTACGAATCGGACGCTCGTCCACCGAGTCGAGTGGAACTGTCGGAGCCAAGATCGAGAAGGCTGGCGCGGCCGGGAAAGACACAAGCGCTGACAACGCGACGGCGACGCGCAAGTCCAAGACGAAGCACTCCCATGAGGCGCTCGCACACGGACGAATTCGTTAAGCTCCACGACCCGTCGATAACATGAACATGTCGAGCTTTTTGCCCTGATGTATAGATTGACATGCTTGCTCTCGTTCTGTTTAGCGGGTGGTCTCCAAGGAGCCTCCAACGCTCTGCTGATGGCGATCACACATCTGATGAACTTGAGACTCTCATAAGCTGACTGGGAGCCGAAGGACCACGAACAAATCTCGTGGCCGACTCGGATTCCGTGGCGAGTGCTGCTGGAAGGACGAGAGACCTTCACTCTGTGGCAACTCGTTGCTGGGTAAAGGCTGATCATCCGAGACAACGCTGAAGCAATGACGCATACACGCGGTGCCGAAAGAGAGATGCAACTTGGCATCCTCGGCTAACAGCAAGTCTGGTTTGGACAACTCCGCGGCCGACACCCCAGTGAAGGTCACGCCCCGCTCCTACCACTGGAGATCCCTCATGCGCACTCGAACACGAATGCCACCGAGTCGCTTCGTCGTCTATTCCCCGCAGTTTCTCCGACAAAAGTGGCGCGCTCTACTCGTCATCCGAGTCACCAAACTCCTCCGAGCTCGCCCCAAACCGCTCGGATGCGTAGTTGGTGTACGTCAGAAACTGGTTCGATAGCTTGGACTCGAACGTCGGCGTGAAGCCTGACGGCATGAAGCCCAGGTCTTCATAAATATCCTTCCGAAGCATTCGAGCTGATGGTGATGACAAGAACCACGTCAGAAGCACGCGCCATGCCCACTGACCGACAGGGCGGACATACCCGTGATGAACGTGCACGGGTTAAGGATCTTGTCCTTCTTGCCGGGCACCGCCTGCACGTCCTTGGCGAGCCACCGCATCGTGTCCGCGAACTTGCCCATGCAGTTGGGATTCTGCACCACTCGATCAAGCGTCAATATTCTCTCCAAGTCGGCCTGTAGCTGGATTGACGTCTCGACGCACCAGGTACGGCGGGTCCACGAGGATGTAGTCGAAGAAGTGGTGGAACTTGTCGGGCAAGTCCGTCGGTGTGTTGTAGTCGTAGAAGACAAAGTGCTCGCCGTACTTTCCCTCGAAGCGCCGGTCGAACTCGAGCAGGTACACGTGCTCGCCGCTGACGGCGTCCTCTCCTGCGTCCTCGGCCTCTCGCTGGATCTTGAGGAAGTCGCGGTAGGCCGCGGGCGTGCTCACGAACGCAATGCGCAACTGCTTGCTGTGATCGATCGCCTCCTGCGCCAGCGCGCGGCCCGTGCGGTCGTCGTACCAACTAAAGTAGTAGAGAACACGACGCAGGTGTTCGTTAGACTCAATCAAGACTCATGACCGATGCGTCCGTGTATCACACGACGCACAACTGCGAGAGGCGAAAGTCCTCCGACACGCCCGCCTCCTCCTCGGCCTGCTGGGTCTGAAGATGCGCACGCAGCGCCGCCAGCGTCTCGGCCGACAGCTCGCTCGACAGCAGCGCGTCCATCGTGGCGTCGAGTCCGTGGAGTGGCGAGTCCGACTTGGTTAGTGGCGACTGTGGAGCTCTTGCCAGTCAAATCGACAGCGCTCTAATAAGAAGAGCACAGTAGATATCGTTTTCGGCATGATGGTTGGGCCTATACTATAACACCTTCCTCTGTCACTATCTTATCAATCGAAAGCGGCCGAGGCTGGCAGGTCTCCACGGTGAATGCACACCGGAAGGCAGCGCGCGGCGAGTTGCCGCAGCAGCTGCCAGTTGTTGGCGAAGATGTCGGTGTCGCGGGGGAACCGGATGCCAGACGAAGGGCAGCTCGACACGTCGCTCGTTTTGAGCACGTGGATCTGCGCGCCGCTTGATCGAAGGTCGATCGTCGAACACGTCTTGTACTTGTTCTCGCGGCGCCTGGCGATCGGCGCCGACCTCGTTCTTCGTCAGCGTGTGGGACTTGGACTAGCTGGCTGGCTGGCTGGTCAGCGACAGCACTTCCCGCACGATGTGATGTCGTTCTCTGGCCGTCTCGAACAGTGAACGCAGCGACGATGCGCGCGCAGGCTGCGTCGAGTCGACTGGCCCGACCGACCCCCACCGCGCACTGCTGTGCTGGCAGGCGAGCGGGGGCCGCGAGGAAGACGGCACAGAGGAGACGCTTGAGCTCCACGCGGCGAAAGTCGAAGTGGCTGCCAGGATGGCATGGCATGGCTCAAAGCCACAGGCTGTCGCCTCCTTCTTCGAAGGCAGCCGCTCAGCCTTGCGTGTGGAAGGATTGTTCAACAGCTCCCCCTCGATTTTATCAACGCAGAGTTCCGATTCCCCTCATGTGAGCAAGTCTCAGTTGGTCGACCAGAAACTACTTGCACTTTGTATGCCGTGACGGCGTACCCAGTTCAGATCCTTGTCATTGATATCCAGACGAACAAGTATGCGGGGGGTCTTTGCGCTCGCGGCAATGCTGCTGCAGCTCTGGTGCTGCCTTCTGCTGCTCACTTCCGCGAGACGCGTGCCCTTCATCTCTGTAAAGCGGTCGGTCGCGTATGCTGCGGCGTGGACGTCCACGAATGACGCGCTGGACGTCCCGCAGGGGCTTCCCGTGTTCTTCTTCCACGGCATCACAGGGTATCCAGAGGAGGCCGTGCACCTGGAGAAGGCGCTGGAGGTTGAAGGCCGAGCGCTCGTCGCGCTGAGCTTCTGTCCGCGCCAGTGCTCCACCCAGTCGCTGCTCACCCAAGTGCCGATGGCGGTCGCGCAGGTCCGATCGATCGTCGCCAGCGACCGGAGGTTCCAAGGCGGATACGTGTTCATCGGACACTCTCAAGGCGGCATCATGGCGCGCGCGGTGATCGAAGACATGGACGACCACCAGGTGCACACGTTCATCAGCCTCGCGGGCGTACAGAACGGCGTCTTCTACGGCCCGCAGGCGGCGGACCGCGTCCCGCTGCAGGTCCTGTTGGCCGGCTTCGGTCAGCAATTGATCCCCCGCAGGGTCTTCAACTTCCACAAGTACCTCAAGCGCCACGAAGAAGACGCGCGTACTCTCCGTGGCGAAATCCAGCGGGACTTGTGTGTGCTGTCCGATAACGAGCCGGAGCTCGAAGACGAGTACTCGTTCGTCAACCTCGCGCGCTTCCCGGCGTTCAACGACTGGGTGAGGACCAACAAGTTCCTTCCCGTGCTCAACAACGTCAACGTGTGCGACGTGAACGACCTCAAGTGCGAGCAGGACAAGCAGCGACGCAAGCGCAACTTCACCAAACTGAAGGCCGCGCACTTCTTCGCATCGCCCAACGACGGCATCGTCGCGCCTTGGCAGATCTCGCTCTTTGGTCGATACAGTGAAGTGAGCACCGTGGACGAGATCGAGTCCAAGTTCGAGGAGCTGACGATTGTGGACATGCGTGACACGCTCGAGTACGCGAACGACACGTTCGGACTTCGCACGCTGGACGAGTGTGGGTCGCTGTTCCTGACTGCAGTACCAGGCGTCTCCCACGGGTGCTGGATCGCGGATGGCCGCCGCATCGACGACCCGGCTCAGTTCTGCGAGTTCCAGCCGCTCTTCGACAAGTTCATCGCTCCGATTCTCCCAACCACCTTCGTTTAGCATGACGCGTCGGTCGCTTCTGTTACATCCGTTCACAGCGCCAGGTCGGAGATCATTTGGAGCAGCGCCATGTGCATTCCATGCCCGACGCTGGACCCTGCAAAGCCAGGGGGGTCAATGACGAATCGAGCCCATAAACTTCTGATCGATTATGGGGCTGCTTATCGAAACACTCGCGGTTGCAATTTTTGCGTCCGCGAATGCATTTGACCGCCATCCTTCTTCACTTGTCAACTTGCTCAACGCCACCAAGAGTGATCGAGAGTCTGCAAGCGTCATGAGCTCACCGAGAACCCAGCAGCCTCTTCTCCAAGACGCTCTTCTTCCACGGGTTAACGGGAAGTCCAGACAACGCGATCAACCTCGAGCGAGCGGTGGCAGCACACGGCCGCACACTCGTCGCGCTCAGCTTCTGCCCAGCCGAGAAGTCCATCGTGTCGCTCCACAAACAGATCCCCTTGGCAATCGCGCAGATTCGGTCGGTCATCGCAAGTGACGAGCGCTTCCAGCACGGCTATGTGTTCATGGGTCACTCTCAAGGTGGCATGCTGGCTCGCGCGGTGGTTGAAGAG
>JAADYF010000384.1:0-23052 GCA_023338175.1 Phytopythium delawarense
AAGTGGCTGGTTGAGCGAGCGAGAGAGACGGGAGAGTGCCTGAAGCCTCAAGCAAACTACGTCCCGATCGACAGTGCAGCGTCTAATGGCCACTTTGAGGTGGTCAAGTACTTGTTCGCGAGCTTGAGTCGAGACGAAGCGGTGTTTGGCATCACGCCTGCTGCGTCGGGAGGCCGCTTGGACATGATGCGCTGGATTGTAGAGACCCAGTCAGTCAATGACGAAGACGAGGGCGGGTACGCTCCGCGGAGAAGTTCCCGTGTTGCTAGGACGCGATCTCAGGTCTCCCCAGCGCTGAAGAACTGGACGCAGGCGCTATGCAGTGCCGTGTCCGCCCAAGCAAGCCTGGAGTTGATCCGATATTTGTATGAGCAGCTGCAGGCCAAGCGCACGGGCTTGAACCCGAGCACGGCGACGTATTTCCACGACGAGTTGGTCCGCGCGGTGTGGAGTGCCGCACACGCCGGACGCCTGGACATCGTCCAGTTCTTGATCCGTGGCGAGTTCCGCGCGGATCCGAGCAAGGCTTTGTCGCAAGCGTTCCATGCCGCCGCCCGCTGTGGACACCTGCCGGTTGTCCGCTGGGTCTGGTCGCATCCTCTACTGCCGAAGTACAAGCCGCGAAAGGTGGAACAGCACGAACTGGACCGAGGCATGGGCACAGCTGCGAGGGCCGCCGACTTCAGCATGCTCGAGTGGGTCTGCGCGAGGACACGCGACGTGCACTCGGCGCTTAAGGGAGTCATCGAGGCGGGGAACGTCGAGCTGCTGCAGTGGCTGCTGGGCGAGATGCTCGGAGGCGACGGCGCCGCGCAGCACGCGCTCGAGCGCCATGACCGCTCGATCATGGTCATGCTCGCTAGTAAGAGTCGCTCGTGGGCCATCTACAAGTGGCTGCTTTACCAGATGCGGCGGAAGTCGTTGGGTATTAACAAATACTAACACTAGTCAGTACAAGCCTCACGAATGAGATATCATGCTGGACTAATCATAGTAAACTCAAGTGGGAAACATCCTCTTTGGACAATGCGGGTCTTTTTCTGTTATTCTGTCGAACACTTGCCAAAAACCGCGACATCAAGTGTCAATGTCCGCCACACTACTGGCGCCGCCGCTTAGACGGAGGCGCTCGACTGGATGACCTGGCGCAGCACCTTGAGCTCGGCCTCGAGGCGCGCGAGGCGGTCCATGGCCTGCTCGAGCGTCATGCCGCGGCCGCCGTCGACGAACGACCCGCGAACGGCGCGGCCGGCCACGAACGAGTCGCGGATTGAGTACTCGCCCGAGAGGAAGGTCGAGCCCATGCGGATGCGGTTCTGGCGCTGCGCTTCGTGGCGCACGTACGACTTGCTCGTGACCTTGGCGTCGCCGTCGAGCGTGTGCGCGACGCGCTCGAGCAGGTAGACGAGCACGACCTTGCTCAGGTCCTGCAGCAGGAACCAAGCGAGGCAGTAGAGCCAGACGAAGCCCGCGAGCTTGGGCGAGATGGCCTGCATCTCCGGGAACGGCCAGAAGATGGACAGGATGGTCGAGATGACGGTGGCGAAGCACGCGGCGGCGGCGAGTAGGCGGCCGGGCGCGCGCGTGAAGAAGAAGCCGTCCGTGCGCGCCGTGAAGACCGTCATAAAGTCCGAGAGCGAGATCTTGAGGTACATCATCATCATGACCTGGTCGTACGGCAGCTGGCCGACGCCGAACGAGGCCAGCACACCGTTCGGGTTCCACGAGTCGAGGCCCCAGAAGAGCAGCAGCAGCGAGCTGGCCACGGCCACGACGCCGAGGCAGGTCGAGACCCAGTAGATGCGCGGCAAGTTCCACGTCTCGGGCTTCTTGGACGGCACGACGTTGTCGTACGCGATCGAGATGATGGTGCCGTCGTTGAGGATCGTGATGAGCACGAGCGCGATGACCGGCAGCTTGAAGTACGGGTCCACGGGCTCCGCGCCGTCCTCCGAGTTGTCCTGGTACGGGCACGAGCCGACGCGCGGCACGAAATGCGGGAAGCGGCAGCTGTCCGGGTGGAAGAGCAGCACCGAGATGAAGAAGAAGAGCAGCAGCTGGATGGTGCACGCGATGCGGTACGTCACGTAGTTGCGCATGCGCTGGAAGATCTTGCGGGACAGCGTGATGGCGTTGATGATGACCGACAGGCCCGGCTTGGTCAGCACGATGTCGGCGGCGGCGCGCGCGGCGTCCGTGGCGCCCTCGACGGCGATGCCCACGTCGGCCTTCTTGAGCGCCGGCGCGTCGTTGACGCCGTCGCCAGTCATGCCGCACACCCAGCCGCGCTGGCGCAGCGTCTCAACGATCAGGAACTTGTGCTCCGGGAAGACCTGCGCGAACCCGTCGGCACTCTCGACGATGGCGCCGTAGTCGGCGCCAAGCGTGGGCGACAGCCCGTCCTCGACCCGCGCCGTGGGCAGCACGTCCGTGCCGAGGATGGTCGTGCCCATTCCCAACATGCGGCACGTCTCGACGGCGATGGCGGCCTGGTCGCCCGTGATCATCTTGACGCCGATGCCGTTCTCGTGCGCCAGCTCGATGGTGCGCTTCGTGTCGTGGCGCGGCGGGTCCAGGAACGTCATGATGCCGAGGAAGACCCACCTGGTCTCGCCCTCGATCTCCATGGTGCGTCCGACGGCCAGCGAGCGGATGCCGCGGCGCGCCAGGTCGAGCACCTTGGCCTCGACGGCCTCGCGGATCTCCTCGACGTTGTAGGCGAGCGCCAGGATGATCTGCGGGGCTCCCTTGGTGACCTTGAAGACGGCGCCGTCGGCGTCCTGGATGGTCGACTCGGTGCGCTTGACGGACGGGTCGAACGGCATGTGGTCCACCATTGTGTACTGGTCCAGCGGGCGCAGGTCGATGGCGTTGAGCACGAGCGTGTCGAGCGCGTCCTTGGGCGGCTCCTTCCACTTGGCGGCGAGCGCGGCCGACACGAGCACGAGCTCGCGCGTGGCGTCCGGGTGGAAGACGGGCAGGTCGTCCTGCAGCTCCATCTTGTTGCGCGTGAGCGTGCCCGTCTTGTCCGAGCAGAGCATGTTCATGCCCGAGAGCGTTTCGATGGACTGCAGCTGGGTCACGATGACCTTCTCCTCGGCCAGCTTGCGCGAGCCGAGCGCCATGGTGGACGTGCAGACGACCTGCATGGCGATGGGGATGGAGGCCACGAGCAGCACGACGCAGAAGGCGATGGCCTCGAGGAAGTCCTCGCCGTTGTAGAGCAGGTAGCCGAGGCAGAAGCCCACGAGCACGAACGAGATGGCCATGAGGAACATGGTGATGCGGATCAGGATCTTCTGGAAGTGCGACACCTCGTCCACGGACGAGATGAGGCTCGCCGTCTTGCCGAAGAAGGTCTGGCCGCCCGTGGCCGTCACGACGGCCTCGATCTCGCCGCGGGTCACGGTCGAGCCCATCTTGGCGTTGTCGCCCGTCACCATGGTGACGGGGAAGCTCTCGCCCGTGAGCGCGGCCTGGTCGATCTGCACGGCGTTGCCCTCGCACAGGTCGCAGTCGGCGGGCACGGCGGCGCCGGCCGCGAGCGTGACGCGGTCGCCAGGCACGAGCAGCGCGGCGTTGATGGTCTGGTGCACGCCGTCGCGCACGACCATGGCCTCGGGCTTGAGGCTGGCCTTGAGCGCAGCGACGGCGTTGCCGGCCTTGAGTTCCTCGTACCAGCCGACGGTGCCGTTGAGCAGCTGCAGGAAGAGCAGCACGAAGAAGTCGGGCATGTCCCGCGTCACGAGCTCGACGAGGATGGCGAGCCAGATCATGATGGGCATGGGCCCCCAGAACTGCTCGAGCAGCTTGACCCACGCCGGCTTCTCGTGCGTCTCGAGCTCGTTGGGCCCGAAGAGCTTGAGCCGGCGCGCCGCCTCGACGGTCGACAGGCCCTCGACGCCCGTGTCGAAGAGCGACCGCTTGTCCACGCCCATGTAGAAGCGCTCGTCGTCCGGGTCCGCCTGGTACGACTCGCCGCCGCCGGCCGCCAGCAGCGGACTCTTTTCGTTCGCCATCGTGACCGCAACTGGTGGGGGCTTCGCTTCTGTCCGGGGACTGCGATCCGGGGACTGGGGCTGGGCTCGACCGCGCAAATGGGGATATGAGACTGACGTGGGGCCACGGGTGCGGATCCTGCCGCCGTGGCAGAGACTCAGTCCTCCCCCTCAGTGACTGTGTATCCCGTCCGCATCCACCCACGCAAGTGTGTGGCCCATCCGGTGGACAGTGGAGGAAAAAAGATTTGGCGGGTGGGATCGCGGACCAATCAGCGCGCGAGACGAGCGGACGGCGGGCGGACGGAGGCAGAGGGGTGCTTGGGTCCCCTTACGAAGACCAAGTGAGAGACCCGCTGTACGGTACGGGCGGGACGCTGCTGGACCGACTCTGGGGCGGACGGCCGAATTAGCACACGGGACGGCACCGGATGTGTGGAGACAACTCGGGACGGGATGGATGAATGCGCGAGCGCGGATGCGGATGCGGGTCGGCCGGACGACGTCCCCGAGGTGATTTGCGTGCGGCGAAGGCCGGCGCCGGGTGCTAGGTGGCCCCGGGGTGGAAGATGATCACCAGAGGGATGATTTGCGCCGCGATCTGGAAACTCGTTTCGAGTGTGAGGATGCCACTGCGAGCTCGTTTTACACTTTTTGGAATGGTAAGAAAACGGACGCAATGAGATGCGGATCCACAGTGAAATACTTGTGTGCCTGACAGCACACGCGTCGTCACTGTGTTGCTGAGGAACTTGCAGCGGGTGAGCGGGTGGTCCCAGCAATGCAGCATGAGGGTGGCTCCGCTGAACTCAAATTTGGTCCGGCCTGTTTGCTGGATGGTGCCTGCGCGTTGCGAAAACGCCGTGCTTTCAGCTTGGCCATTCCATTCGCGGCCAATACCAATATTCGCGTCGCGCCATCTGGTCGCTCGGCTGACGTTGCGAGGCGGACCACTACCGTCCACTTAGTGGACGCAAGTCAAACGAGTGTGGCGCTCGGCCAAATGTCTCGTAGCACCCGCAAAATTTAGCACCAGCAGTGCCGCCGACCAGCAATGTGTTGACATGCGACGTGGTGTCGATCGGCCCATGCTATTGGCGTGGATGGCCGGCCATGGACTCGGGCAGGAGGGCGACGCTAAGCACCAGCAGCCGACGTTAAGCCCGATCTCCACTAGACTGAGGGCACTGAGCACAAAGGCGAAAGAGATATGCGGTGCATGGCTGGCACCACGGTGTTGAACTCCTAGTGGCGCTTCCCCTGCCAACGTCCGTGACGAATGCGGTCCCCGAGCAAGTGCCGCGACCTTTTGCCGCCTCCACGGTGGCGATACGTCCCGATTAGAGCCCCCTGTCCGCTCAATGGACCCTTGCCGAGAGTCTCCGAGATCGTATCCAACTGATAGCCAGCCCTGATGAGGGCGTTGCTGGCGCTCCGTGCGTCGCCGGCTTCCTTCCTGCTGCTGCTCCTACTGCTGCTCCACCTGGTGCGCCACGCGGACGCCGCCTTGCCCTCTCCCTCGCCGTCGGATGGCCCACAGCTGACTGCTCGTGGCCATGTGGTCGTCTGGTGGTCGCAGCGCGGTCCGAGTCTCGCTCGCGCGGAAGAGGAGACCGACTTGGTGGCTCAGCTCGGGACCGACGAGTTCGAGGCGGGGGCGTCTCCGCTCTCGCTCAGCGTGGACGACGGCGAGACCGACGACGACGACGACGACGACGATTGGGACCGGGTCTTCGAGGAGCAGCGTCGTCTCGTATGGTCGCCGCGCCTGCGCTTCCGCTCGCTCGCTGCGCGTTGGTCTCACCTCACTCGCTACCCGAGCAGGACGCGGCCGTGGAGACCGATGCGGCGGGGCAACCTGTCGCCAGCTACGACACCGACGAGGTCGTGCCGGGGCTGCCGGGCATGGACCTGAGCGCGTTCAACGCCGGGCTGGCGGACAAGGTCGTGCTGGAGCGGGTGATCGACTGGGCGTACGACGCCGTGGCACTCCGCTCGGCCTACAAGGACTCGTTCGTGCACGCCGAGGACCTCTACGAGTCCGTCTTCCTCTCCTCTCAACTCAGTCGCTATAAGACACACTGACACACTGACACACTGACGGCGTGCGCGTGCTTCCTCTGCCAGCCTGCTGCTCAAAACGCTCGTGCCGCTCGAGAGCGAGCTGTACGCCGAGGACTACGCCGTGCTGCACGCGGCCGTGGCCGAGCTGCGCGAGTCCGAGGGCCTCCTGGACGACGACATGGTCATCTACCGCGGCTACATCGCGCGTGGGCGGCCGCTGCGCTTCCTGCTCGAGCTCGCGGAGCGCATGCACCTCACGTCGGCGACGACCGCAGGCCGCCGGCGGTTGGAGGAACTGTGACGTGCGCCAAAGATCGGGAGGAATGGCGGTCATGAGCATGCATTCGCGTTTGCAAGGGCACTGTTCCGGGTGTGTGACGGATGAGATGGCACCCCCGTTTACGCCGCCCAAGACGTTGCTTGCGTGTTGGGCCAATAAACTCGTGCACGGTGCCAATCACTGGAATGCCGCTCTGTGGTTGGTTATAATTGCGGTTTCATCCGTTTCGACGCGCTCTGATTGGCTGAATAATCGTCGCCGACCCGCGCCACGAGCCAGACTGTGCGGTGGATAATGGGGCCGCCCGTGACCACTTCCCGATCACCTCCGTCGACGGCGTGTTGGAGCGGGGAGGCCGGCCGCGAGGCGCTTCACAGAGCGTTAGAGGACCGAGGACCGAGATGGCGACTGTGGGGGCGAGCAACGCGCAGACGGAGGCCTCCGGCACGCTCAAGAAGGCGGCGGCGGCGTCGGCTGGCGCGCTCATGACGTCGCTGTTCGTGAACCCGCTGGACGTGGCCAAGGTGCGGCTGCAGTCGCAGCTGCAGACGGCGGCGACGGCCACTGCAACAGACCTCCAGTGCCGCTGCTGGACGCGCTGCGTGTGCAAGTCGGTCACGCGGCCGGTGGAGCGCATGCCGGCGCGTTCCAAGACGCTCGCGCGTGTGGTGCGCTCGTCCTCGTCCGCGTCCACGCGCGGGCCGTCGGCGGCGGTGCAGCTGCGCGGCACGCAGCACGCGCTGCGGCACATCTTCCAGACGGAGGGCGTGGCCGGTCTGTTCGCGGGCCTGTCGCCGGCCATGCTGATCGCCGTGCCGTCGACCGTGCTCTACTACGTGTCGTACGACTTCCTGCTGCAGGAGGGCCGGCGGCGCGCGCCAGAGATGGAGAGCGTCGTGCCGCTCCTGGCGGGCACCACGGCGCGCGTCGTCGCCGCGAGCGTCACGTCGCCCATCGAGCTCGTGCGCACGCGTATGCAGGGCGAGCGCGGCGCCAGGGGCGTGGTCGCCACGTTCCAGCACGCCGTGCGCGGCGGCGGCTACCGGTCGCTCTTCACGGGACTGAACGCCACGCTGGCGCGCGACGTGCCCTTCTCAGCCATCTACTGGACGACCTACGAGGCGCTGCAGCGGCAGCTCCAGGCGCGCGAGGACCTCTCGCGCACGCAGCGCGCGTTCCTGAGCGGCGCGCTGTCCGGCGCCGTGGCGGCCACGGCCACGACGCCGTTCGACCTGGTCAAGACGCTGCAGCAGGCCAAGGGCGACCGCCGCTCGGGCGCCGCGCTGCTGCGGCAGGTCGTGGCGGCCAGGGGCGTGCGCGGCGCCTTCACGGGCCTCGGCGCGCGCCTCTCGCGCGTCGCACCGTCCTGCGCCATCATGATCTCGAGCTACGAGCTCGGCAAGCAGAAGCTGGGCATGTAGGTCGTGTGTATGAGAGTATCTAAGGGGCGGGCCCGCGCGAGAGCAACATGAAGAAGCACTATAGTATCATCCCGCCGTGACAGCCTCCCTCTCCTTGCTTCCTTCGGTCCCCATGGACCGTGACGACGGCGGCGGCGGTGCCACTCCCGATCCTGGCCGAATTCCGGCGGTGCACGCTGTGTGAGCGCATCCGCACCGCCTTCCAGTAGTATCGGCGTCATGGAGGCTCGTCCTCGGACGCGACGTGGGCACACGGATCGACCGGGACGCATTGCATCGGCCTGACGCACAAGCGCCAAGCGGCATGGGCTTCGCGGAGGCAGCCCCTGCGCCGCTCGTCGTCGTGGCATGCATCTGCGGTGCGGTTTGAAAACCGTATGATAAAGTAGCCCGGCACATTTTATTTCAATTATATGGATTTGCTTGACGTTTCTCTCCTTGGAACTTCCATAGCCCGATAAATACAATCAATCAGCACCTATTGTCAATACTGCCAGGGACCACACGTCGGGATTCGATCGAAAACGCATCGACAATTGTGTGATGGATACCTTTGGGACGATCATATGTCTATCTTGGGTTTCGGACAATGGTTACACAGGTTACGCCGCGATTTTATATGATCGTTTGACAGGCATTCCGATTACGCTCAAAATGAGTTATTTTGGGGTTCATCAGATGATCTATATTCGGGCGGTTTTGAGCATTTCGGTTACGTGTGTACCCCATCGTACCCCATCGTACCCCCGCATTGACACGCTTCATGTTTTTGTGCCCAGCCCTCGCGTTTTTCCGATCCGCAGCCACTGGCATCCGCCGCCACTTAGTCGCGGCATTCGCCATCTCGTCGCGCCTCCGCCAGCCTATAGAAGCCCAGCTCGGCCCCCGACCCGCCAGTCCGCCGGCCAACATGTTCGCGCAATCGACTCGCCGCAGCGCCGCCCTCTCCGCGGTACGTGGCGTGCGCTTGCGCCACTGGCGAGTTCGTTCGCGTTCGCTGGCGACTGACGGACGCCGTGGCCTGTGCGATGCCATGCGATCCAAGCAGCGCGCGCGCGGGTTCGCAGGCGCGCATAGCAGCCGCTACCAGACGCTGGTCAAGCCGCTGGGGCTCTCAGCCCGGCCGCAGCCGCAGTCGCTGCTGGCGCGCGTGACGCTGCGCGCGTCCGCACCGGCCCTTCGGGCCTCGCGCGTCGTCTACTCGACCAAGAACCGGGTGCGTCTTGCACCCTGCTGCCGCTCTACACATGACAGGCTGCTCTAACGAACGACTGGCTGGCAACTGACTGACTGGCTGGCGACTGACTGACTGCCAGGTGTTCTCATCAACGGCGGCGACGATCGAGAACGTGGCGGCCAACCGACCGATCGCGTGGTGGATGTTCGGCACGGCGGCCGTGGTGGGCGGCATGGTTGCCGTAGGCGGCGCCACGCGCCTGACGCGCTCGGGTCTGTCGCTCGTCTACTGGAAGCCGCACGGCGGGCTGCCGCCCATGACGCCGGAGGAGTGGGACGAGGAGTTTGAGCGCTACAAGCAGTTCCCCGAGTACCAGCAGCGCAAGAACATGGTGCGTTCCCGGGACTACTCGCTGCGAGACGGGCTAGTAGGCTGATCGGACCGGACTGACGCTGGCGATCGCGTGGCGCAGACGGTGGAGGACTTCAAGGGCATCTTCTGGTGGGAGTACGGCCACCGCATGCTCGGGCGCGTCGTGGGCCTCGTGTACGGCGTGCCGCTCGTCTACTTCGCGGCGCGCAAGAAGTTGCCGGTGGAGCTGCACAAGCGCTTCGGCGTGCTGCTGGGTCTCGGCGCGGCGCAGGGCGCCATCGGCTGGTGGATGGTGCGCAGCGGGCTCGAGGAGCACGGCAAGCAGCAGCTGGAGAAGCGCAACGAGGTGCGCGTGAGCCCGTACCGCCTGGCGACGCACCTGGCGTTCGCCTTCACGACGCTCGGCATGCTGCTGTGGACGGGCTTCTCGCTTGTCTCGCCCCCGTCGCGCGCGCTGCTGGTGCGCGACATGGTCTCTCCGGACGCGCTCACGCAAGCCACGCGCGCGCGCAAGGCGCTGGCGCACACGTCCACGGTCCTGGGCTACACGATCTTGTCTGGCGCGTTCGTGGCGGGCATCGACGCCGGCATGGCGTACAACACGTTCCCCAAGATGGACGACCAGTGGATCCCGGACGACCTGCTGGCGCTGGAACCGACGTACCGCAACTTCTTCGAGAACGTGGCGCTCGTGCAGCTGGACCACCGCCTGCTGGCGCTCGCGACCGTGACGGGCATCGGCGCCTCGTACGTCATGGCCCGCCGCGCGCCGCTGTGGAGCCAGCTGCCGCAGCAGGCCAAGACGGCGCTGCACCTCAACCTGGCGGCCGTGGGCGGCCAGGCGGCGCTGGGCATCACGACGCTGCTCACATATGTGCCCATCCCGCTGGCCGTCACGCACCAGTGCGGCGCCATGGTGCTCATGGGCTCGACGCTCTGGACCATGCACACGCTCAACTTTGCCAAGCCGTCGATCGCGCGCGCCGCCCGCGCCGCCGCCTCCAAGGCGCTGTGAGACGACACGACGACGCTGCGTAGCGTGCGGACGGCTGCTCCGTCGACCAAGAGCGTCCGCACGCGCAAGTAAACCGAGAAGCACGAGGACAAATACATACAACGAACCGGAAGCAAGGACTGAAGTTTGCGGAGGTGATGAAGAGTGTAGCCATGTCCATTGCCGAGACCTTCGCCTCGAACCGACGCGGCTGTCCGGCCGACGCGCGCGCTCACAGCGAGCAGAGCTGCTCAGCGCTCGCCCTGCCATCTCCGCGACGTCGTCCGCGTCCACGCAGGTCTGTCACGAGCACCAGGACGGCCATGACGAAGGCTCCAACTGCCCAGCAGCATCCTGGTCTCCTCGCCGTATCCATGTCGCCTGATCAACCAGTGATTGGCTATAATCCCTTCCCATACTTATTTTCAACCAATGACAGACCTCGTCCCCGATCTTCAGCGACGCACTTGACGACTCGCATTGAGTGAGAACCCAAGGCTTCCGCCGCCGCTTCCGCCGCGCTTGCCTGGCGCCTGAACGGCCATGTGGGGCCCCGCCGAGGCCGCGGACAAGCACGAGGGCCAGCTGGTCTGGTTCGCGCTCTACGGCGTGCTCTACGTGGCCTTCTACTTCTTCACGAGCCCGTTCGTGGGCAACCCGGAGCTGCTCAACTCGTGGACGCCCTACGTCTACCTCTCCATGGGGCTCTACGGCTGGCTGTTCTCGGCCGCCGCGCTGCACACGCCCGTACACGCGCTCGGGCTCGTCGACTCGACCATCCGGCAGCCGGTAAGCCTGACGACGCTCGACTTGGACGCCTAGAAACCTGGTCGCTGCTGCTGTAAGCTTGACGAGTCCCTGCCGTCCGACCGCAGGTGTCGCTGCTGTTCCCCTTCTTCTCGGCCAGCTTCGTGCTGCTCATCCTGCTCGAGCTGCTCACGGTGCTCGCGCTGCAGCGGCTGCGCCACCGCCTGGGCGAGGCCTGGCGCCCCGCCAGCGTCTCGTGCGTTTCTCCTCTTTCGACGCAGCTTATCGATACGTTTGCGGACTAACGGCGGTCGTGCGCGTGCTCAGGCTCGCGCGGTCCTTCATGAGCGTGCTGCGCAACAGCGGCGCCATCAGCGTCGCCTGCGTGGCCCTCATTGTGCACTGCGACGCGTCTATCGAGGTCTGTAGACACCAGGGTAGCGTCTGGGTCGCCAGTCTACTGACGAGCTGACCCGTGCGGTGACGGGTCCCACAGGCCGAGGAGGACGAGCACGCGACCGCGTACAACCGCCACGCGTGCGAGAAGCTGTTCAAGTTCTCGCTCTCGGACTCGGACACGTTCGTGCCAGCCAGGTCGCGTCCTCTCTTCATGCTCGTGGTGCTCGTGACGCCTCCATCCTAACTGCCAGACGCTTGTGAACGCCCGCAGCTACCGAGGAGCGATCCTCATCTGGTTCGTGGGCATGGCGCTGGCCATGACCAACTTCTTCCTCGAGCGGCTGAGCGGCATCCGCGTCATCTCGTTCCACTGGCTGTCGGACCACCGGACGGACGACGAGGACCTGCTCTCGGCCGGGACGTCGCCGCTGGCGTCGGCGACGAACGACCGGGACGCGGCGTCTTCCACTTCGCGCCGTCACTTGCCGGAGCGCCTGCCACCGTCGCACCAGCTGCCGATGGTGCCCTGGTACTCCATCTTCCTGTTCGACACGGTGGTGCAGCTGCTCATCTCGTTCAAGGTCTTCCTCGGCCGCTTTGACCAGCGCAACATGCAGCGCGCGCTGCTCCCGGACGACAGCGAGTATATCTTTGACCACCTCAAGGCGCGCGAGCACGTGTGGCTCGACTTCATGGCCGACACGGGTGACGGCTTCAACAGCACGTACCAGATCGCGCGTCTCCTGGCTCAGCCCGAGCTCACGGTCGACTGTGACGACCAGGAGAGCGACAGCGAGGACGAGAGCGCCTCCTCCTCCTCCTCCTCCTCGTCTTCGGACGAGAGTGAAGCCGAGAGTCCCAAGCCGCGGAAGCGCAAGGGCAAGACGCTGGCGCAGAACAAGAAGAAGGACAAGAAGCAGAAGCGGAGCGCCGGCAAGAAGCACAAGACGAGGGTCTTCCCGCGCGGAGAAGCGCTGGTGATCGGCGGGGACCTGGCGTACCCGTTCCCGGACGCCGAGACGTACGAGACGCGCTTGTTCCGGCCGTTCGAGTACGCGATGAAGCCGCCGGCGAGCTACAGCCCCGCGACGCTGTCGACCGCCAAGCACAAGCCTGGAGCGTACGACGAGGGGCTGACGGCGTTCGCGATCCCCGGCAACCACGACTGGTTCGACGGCCTCAACACGTTCACGCGGCTCATCTGCCAGCGCGACTGGCTCGGGGGCTGGCGCCTGCCGCAGCGCTCGAGCCACTTCGCGCTCGAGCTGCCGCGGGGCTGGTGGGTCTTCGGCGTCGACGTGGCGCTCGAGGACGACGTCAATTCGGAGCAGTTCGCCTTCCTTGAGCGTGTGGCGCGCACGCGCATGCGGCCGGACGACGCCGTCATACTGCTCACGCACACGCCGCGGTGGGTGCTGGACGTGTACGAGACGCGCCAGAGGTCGGAGGAGAAGCTGCAGCACCTCATGAGCACGGCGCTGCGAGGCCGCGTGGCCCTGCGCCTTGCTGGCGACGTGCACAACTACATGCGCCACTCGCTGGTGAGTCCGACCGCTGCAGCGGCAGCAACGGATGCATCTCCTCCGAGCGCGGACGCACGACTCGAGCGTGCGCCGTCGGCGTCTCAACTGTCGACTTCGCCGCGTCCGGCCGCGCTGTCGCCGATGAGCAAGCACTTCCCGCACATGTTCGAAGAGAGAGACGCGCTGTCCGCTTCCGCCGCCGCGCTGGCGTCGTCCCCGACACCTTCAGTGTCAGCTTCTGCTCCTCCGTCGCTGTCGTCGCCGTCGCCGGTACCGCCGCTGCCTCCGTCGCCCCCGCAGCACTTGATCATCTCGGGCGGCGGCGGCGCCTTCCTCCACCCGACGCACGCGCCGAACGTCGACTGCATCACGTCCGGCGGCGCCAGTTACGTGCGCAAGAAGTGCTACCCGCCTGCACACGTGTCCAAGTACGTTCGTCTGTCCCTTGTAAGTTCTCTTCCTCGGTCTGACAGTGTTGCTGGATCCGCTTGCTGGCGGTCAGACGCTACGCGCTGCTCAACGTGTTCGGCTTCCGCCGCATCAACTGGCGCTTCGACGTCATTGGAGGCCTTGGGGTACGTCCGCTCCATCGTGGGCTCGACGATCACCTTCCGTTGGTCTAACCCAGCGTCGAACTACCGCCCGGACAGTACTTCGCGCTCGTGTTCTCCATGTTCCCGCGCTGCTCCGTGGGCGAGATCCTGACGGCGCCGACGTGGAGCGCGGCGACCTGGCGCTTCCTGTCCGAGCTGGCGCAGCTGCTGGACGACATGGTCTCCACCTCGTACGTGTCGCTGCTGGCGCTCGCCGTCATGCTGGTCGTGCTGTGCGTGTTCGCGGACTGCAACTCGGTGCCCAAGCAGGTGCTCGTGGGCGTGGGCGTGACGGCGTGCCACGTGCTGGTGGCGTTCGCCATCCTCGTGGTCTACGAGTGCATCATCGAGGTGGCGACCACGCGTGGCGCGCTGGGCAGCGAGGGTCCCAGCTCGCTCTACCGCTACTTCAGCAGCACGCTGCCCGACTTCTCTCCGCTGCGCCGCTACGACGTGCTGCGCCTCGGCGAGCTCTACGCGGCGCTTCTTCGCCTCTGCATGACCATCTTCGACGGTGTGTGGCAGCTTTTGGCCAGTGCCCTGGCTGGTAGTCGACTGACTCTGACGCTGACTGGTTGGTATCTGCTGAGGCAGTGCCTGAGATGGTGGCGCTGCGCCGCAACAAGATCTGCGCCGCGGGCTTCGACAGCCTGGCGCGCACCGAGATGTGGACGTACTACGTGAGCGTGTTCCCGTACTTCTGGGTGCTCGCGACGCCCGCGGCGGGCGTCGTGTTCGGATCGTACTTGTACGTGGCGCTGAACGCGTTCGAGGCGCACTACAACGAGGCCTTTTCCTCGCTGCGCATCGCCAGCTACAAGCACTTTGTGCGCCTCCACGTGCGCGACGACGGCCAGCTCGAGCTCTTCGTGCTCGGCGTCGACAAGATGCCGCGCAAGTGGATCCGGTGCGTGCGTTTGGTCGAGTGTGCGCTCGATCCTCCTGGTTGCGTGGGTGGGGACTGACGGACGGATGCTGCCTCGCTCGTCGACAGCGACCCGGAGTGGAGCGGCGGATCCCGCGGCGCGCCGGGCGAGCGCGTGCGGCCGTCGCACGCGTGGACGCGGCCGAGCTTCTGGAAGCCCGTGGCCACGACGGTGGACAACATGCTGCGGCTGGACTTCGAGAACCCGTCGCTGGACCGCAAGCTCAACCTGTCGGACCGCTCCAACGTGCGTCTCATCGACCGCGTGCTGATCCCCAAGCGGCCGGTCGCGCAGCCGAGCGCCGCTTGACGGGATGGCGGAGAGGGAGAGGGATCGATCACGGAGAGGGCGGGTGATCCGACCCACCCGCTTGACGAACTCGTGGACGTGGACGGAGTGGCGGAGTGGTAATAAACGCTGCGTGGGGCATGGTCGTCTTCGCCTCGCGCGTCGCCGAGTGGCGGGCGGCACGCGTCCGGCCTAGTGACTGCGGGTGTCGCATTGCGTCAGGCATGCATTGCATTGAGCGCAGAGCAGGGCAGTGGAGACTTGGAGAGACTTGGAGATTCTGGAGCCTCGGAGGGAGGCTTGGACGACTCCATTGACGGCTTCAAGAGAGACTTGGAGGCTTGAAGGAGACCAGCACGGGTGGCCAGCGCCGGCCGAGGACCGTGGGGCGAGCTCTGGCTGCCTGGTCGTCCGCTCGCGGGTGGCGTCGCCCCACGCCATGGACGCAGTTGGATCCTGTCGGTCTGGACACTTGGATGCGTATCGCTTCGACGCTTGACGCTTCGACGCTTGTCGTTGGTCGCTTGGTCGCTTGTCGCTTGGCTTCGGTGCGGACAGTGGCGCTTATCGGCGGATGGCTCCGCCGACGGTGGCACTGCGCATCTTATTCGGGCCTTAGGCATCGCGGAGTGACGTGGTGGGGTGTCGTGTCGTCATGGGGGCGAAGGTGTCGGAATGCCCAAGTCGGGAGGGGAATGAGCAAACCGGAGCAGGAGGGCGATCATATGGTACTTATTGTCGGCGCTTTAGTTTAATTGGAGACAAAAGTGCGTCCGTCGGCGCTGCGCCAGCAATTGGGGGCGGGTGGCTGCGTGGTCCGTCGGTCCGCTGGCGGTCCGCTGGCGGTCGGCGGGCGAGTCCTGGGTCCGAGCGCTTGGCCACGGCGGCTTGGGCGGTTGGAGGCGGCGGCCGGCGGCTGGAGACGCCCTGGGGCCGGACAAAACGACCCGCGGCCGCCTGGGAACGACCAACATGCACAATGGAAGGGGACGCGACGGACCTACTGCGCGCGCCGGGTGGGTGGATGGCTGCATCGGCATGGGCACCGGCGTCCGCAGCGGCGCGGCTGGCTTCTCTATGGGGCGGGTGGGGGCAGGCAGCTAGTCGAAGAGCGGCCGCGAGGGCGCCGAGGGCGGCAGGCACCGCGTGCGCACGGCGCGCGCCGTGTCCTTCTCGGTGAGCACGAAGGTGCGCGCGAGGAAGCGGCCGGGCGAGACGCTGGCCACGCAGCTCTGCAGGAAGGCGTCGTACTGCATGTACTGCAGGCGCTCCTGCAGGTGGCCGTACTGGATGAGCGAGTTGGGCGCGAGCAGCACGGCGTCGCAGCGGCCGCCGCCGAGCTGCGCCAGGTAGCCCACCATGTCGTTGGCCATGCCCGCGGGCGAGATGCTGCCCTGCGGCTGCGAGATCCAGGCTGGCGCGGCATCGGGCGACCCGTTGGCGGCCTTGACGAACTCCTCGACGGCGGCCCAGTCCCAGCTGAAGAGCACGGCCGGGTTGTGGTCCGACACGGTGATGCCGCCCAGGTACTCGTCCACCTTGGACGCCAGCACCGGGTCCGGCAGCGAGAAGACCTCCGGCTCGTTGTTGTCCTGGCCTAGAGCGCACGGACAGTCGGTCTCCTCGTCAGTCTCCGTGTCTAGTGTCCCGTGTCGGTGTCCGTGTCCGGCGTCACTCACCGTGGGGCTGCATGGCTTGCGGAGGTGGTGGAGATGGCGGCGGCTGCTCGGCGACGCTCGGCTCGCGTGTGCTGTGCGTCCGGGCGCGAGGAATGGGAAATGATTGACGGGAGGCGGAACGCGGCCGAGAAGAAGTCCGGCCGCTGGGTCGCCGGGTTGGGGCAGGGGCGGGAGGAGCCCTGCCCTGCCCCGCCCTCATACCGGCCCCCTGCGACGTCACGCCGCCGAGGGTTCAGCAAAGAGTCCGGTGTCCTGGAAGGCGCGCGTTGGAATAAAAAAGCGGCGCACACTCACACTCACACTCACTCACAGACAGCGACGCAGACTGGCAAGTTGCGGGCCGACAGGTAATGCGGCCTTGGGCCAGAAGAGTTTCCAAATAAATGAGCCAGCCGCGCTGTTTCGCGGCCGCAAGTGGTCAGCACGGCCGGCCCCATTTCGAGCCGCAGGAGCGCGCGAATCCCATGCTCCAGCAACAGTAGCACACACTCGGGGGGGAACAAACTGACACTTTACAACTTTGCGCCGCTCCGGCCGCGGAACGCGTCGACATGCCCTCCATGCAACCCGCCGGCAACGACAGACAGCCGGCCCCGCCTGTCACGTACCGGACGCGCGAAAAGCCCGGTCTGAACCGCGCGCTGGGCACAAAGAAGCCCTCGCCGCGGTCCTCCGGACACCGGGGCCGGGCGCTTGGAGCATGGTGGCGGCGTGCCGTTTCGTGGGGGTGAATCAGAGAGGTTCGTGGTGGGGTTAGCGAGTGATTTAGGGCTTTGAGTGGGGAGAGCGCGTGTGATTGGCCAGTTGGTTGCAAGACTAGCTGCTGATTGGCGGAAGGCAGCCCGTTCGTTGCTCACCCACCCACAGTGAGCCAAATCAGTCCGCGATCCATGATGGAAAAGCTCGGGCCGCGCACAGTCCGTGGGCCGGATGGATCTTTCTTCCGCGTCCACCGCCGCCGCCCACACGTGGCGGGTCCACTGTCTTGCAGTCCGTCGTACCGTTGCGGTCTCCGCCGCTTGGTAGCCGCTTCCCATGGCGACGAACGCGCGTCCGTCACTCGTCGGCTGAAACTCTCGGCGTCTCCGCCCGGCCGCCGTCCATGGAAGGACTGGAACACGGACAGACCTCGGAGGCCGCCGTCCAGGAAGGACTGGGACGCGGACAAACCTCGGAGTCCGAGTCGGAGGAGGCCGAAGACGACTTCGTCGCTGCAACGGCGCGCGGCTCGGCTTGATGGGCGCCGCGGAGCGCCGCCGAACGCCCTGGCCATTCATTGTCGCCGCTCGCCGTTCCGTCGGTGCGGGTCGCCGTCACGGCCACTGTCCCCGCGCGTTGATGGGCGTTCTGCGCTCCGCGTCGGGCGATGCGCTCGCTCGACCGCCGACGACTGACACAATCTCGCTGCTCTGCACCGCAAAAGGCTTGGCTCTGCAGCCCGGCGGCAGCTGCGGACGGCGGGCTGTGCACACACAGCCATTCCAATTGCACGGCGGGAGGGGATGGCCCGGGCGTGTCGACAATGATGATCCTCGAGCGAGGATCTTTGAGACCGCCTTCGACGACAGTCGACGCCAGTCACCTCAGCGGATTGTCGAGACGCATCCTTGTCAGCGCTGGAGTGCGCACCGTACCGATCGCTGGACTCAAGGACAGCGGTGACGGCGCCATGCACTTTGGCACCGCGTGGGCTCAGCGCCGCGGCTACTTTGCGGACCATCGCTCGCCACGAATCACTGCTCCCGCCTCTGTCTCCTTCAATGTGCGGCGGGTAGGCCTGACGGTCGACCAGCGTCTCCGGGAGACCCGCGTCACCGCATTGGCTTGCTGCCGGAAGCAGCCCCGACCCAGTTGGCCAGACAGCTGCGGCGCAGAGCCCGGTGCGGCTCGCTGCCGGGGTTGAAAAATCACCATCGAGTAATTCGATTTCGCCGGTCCTGGCTGCGGCCGTGACGTACACGTGAGTTCCTTTGCTTTGCTGGTGATGAAAGGGGCAGCAGGACACCTGCGTTGTCGACGAAGAGCGTCCGGGACGCCCTCGGCGACGGACTCACACCGCGGCGAGACCAATCACAGACGCCGCGCGGACCGACAAAGCATTCCAACGCCGATGCTGAGAAGACGGCCATCCGTTCTGCCCTGCTGTTCAGTCAAAGGGTCCCGGAGCGCCATCGCGTGGAGTTAGGTGAAGCCGCAAAGCGCAGAGGATAGCATCTCTTCGCTCTTCTCTCTCCACGTGATGACGACAGGCGGCCATGGTTTGACCGCTTGACCGCTTGATGTCTGAGGTGTTCAGCGCGGATGCAGCGGTGGAGAGCTCTCGCTCTTGCCTCTACCTTGGTGGCGTCGTGGCGGCGACAGGGCTCTCTGTCGTCGATGCGTGTTCCAAGGAAGTCGGACGGGTTCTTTGCCCATGTGAAGGCTCCGTGTGTGCTCCGCTCCATTTTTTCTGACGGCGGTTTCCATCGCAAGACGAGTCGAGTCGTCTCCGCTCAGCAGCCAACCCAGCGCGGTTCAGACCCGGGCTGAGCGCGCGTTCTTCCGCCATTGGCGGCACCGCCCTCGAGAGACGAGCGGACCGAGCGCACGACTGCGGGTTGGGCCGTAAACACGGCGAGGTCCAGGTCCGATCTGGTCTCCGGACGGTCCGTCGATTCGTGGGCGTGCAGGAGGTGCTCGCTATTAATAGCAGAAGGTATGACTCGCTTGACGCCAGCTTGGTGGCGTTGAAAGTCGCCTGTCGAACACCGATGGCACCATGCCGCTTGACGACACGTCGCCGAGATTGTCGACAGACTAGGTGGGGTCGGACAAGGAGGAAGAGCAGGAGCGAGCGCCGATCCGTGCGACGTCCGCCTGTGATACTCTGAATCATTCCGAGCGCACCGAGTCCAACAGGAGCGCGTGGCCGATACCCCCCCCTTCCCACGGCATGATCGCTGTGGTGTCGGGCCCGATGGTCAATAAGGTGGCATGATCGACCGTCTCGGCTATGATTAGTGTGATTAGAACTACTTGGTTTTCTCCGGTCACAGGACCGCGGTGCATGCAGTCGCCTCACAGCAGCGACGAACGCGTGTCTGCTTCGGTCGGATATGGCTGGAATCACAGGTCATCGCCGGCTCGACTGCCGTTGAATGAAAACTAGGTAGCGTGCCGTTGAAAGAAAGCTAGGTATCGTGCAGACAGTCCGAGAAGCACGGCGAGGCGGCCCTTTGGCGGCTCTCGGTCGGACGATGCTCTCGCTCCACTGCAAGCCAAAGCACTCTTAGACACCATCGATCAAAACGATTTCTTCGTCTTTCCTTGCCTTGTGCCCCTCCTGTTTGCGTGCCACAGACTTCATCCGCATTGTCGTGGCAGCTAGAGCGATTGACTCACTCGTTGCGTCGACAGAGGCCACTGCAGCCACCGTCAGTCACAGCGAGCGAGGGAATGATCACCTTCAACTCACTCCAAAGTGTGGCGTCGGGGATGGGGAGGAAGTGGCTCACCAACTCTCATCTGGACGCTCCGAGCGTCGATCTGACGCGACGGCATGGCCGACCGGGAGGTGATCCGACTAGACGTGTCAACGGCTGCAACGGAGATGCTCAGGAGTTGATGCGTTCCGGAATGTGCTCGCGGAAATGCTGAGGAAGGAAGGAAGGTGTTCAGGCGGAGCGTGAGGAGAGGACCGTGTCGTAGCAGCCAGCGCGCGTACGCTGCAGGCTCGACGCGTCCCAGTTCCGCCTACTCGTGTCGACACAGTCGAGTCGACAGGCGGGCATGCCCCCCGCGGTTCAGTCCCTGTGTTGAAGGCGAGCGCTTCATCCGTTACCCATTGAGCGTCCACGCCATTGCTGATGCCTCCCGAGCGATTGATGGAGTAGCGCGTCGAAGATTACGGCTATCGGTCAGGCGTCGGCAAGGCGTCCGCGCGCTCTGGCCTTCCGTCGGTCGAGTCGCGGCCACGAACGAGAAACGAGAGGCATGAGTCTGTCCAGAGGCTTGGCGGTGGGCATCACAAGCGGACTGGCACGATTGAAGCGCGCGACATACGATATTACAGTATCTCTCTTCTCGTCCGCCGCTAGAGTCGCACGCTCTGTATCGTCGCCAACGCACGACGCAGGTCCTCCTCCAGTGCCAGGAACTTGTCCTCGCTTACTACAAACGCCTCCATGTCGGACGCCGAGGACGTGGCCGGTGGGCCGGAGATGACGGTCGCCGGCTCGCTCAGCTGCAGCCGCAGCTCCACCTGCGTCTCCGGCGTCTCCGGCGGCCGTCTGACCGCCCACGCCATCTTCTCCGGGTGCGCGAACGCCAGGCTCTGGTCGCGCTGCTGCTCGCGGATGGCCACGCGCGCCGACGTGTACGCGCTTGCGACGGCCACGGCCAGCGGCTTGTCCAGCCCGAGCTGCTGCAGCTCCAGCCGCAGGTCGTCCGGGCGCGCGTCGTACTTGGCCGCGCTGCTCAGCACGAACCGCAGCGCCGCCGTCACCGCCGCCGCTTCCGTTGGCTGGTCACTGCCGTCGGCAGCCGGAAACAGCGCCGCCGCGTGGTCCACCGCGCCGTCGGTCGCCGTGAGGTCGACGCTGACGCTCGCGCAGAGACCGGCAGCCGCGTCCACAGGCACGCGCGCGAGCAGCGGGACCTCGGCCAGCAGCCAGTCGGGCGGCTCCAGCCCGCCGCAGAACCGGAAGCGCATCGCCGGCAGCAGCAGCTCTGGACGGGTCTGCCTTCGGTTGGTCTTGGCGATCTTGGTGTCGAAGATGATCGCAAGGACGACACCGCACTGTTCAATTATTTAGTTGATGTGGTTCACACGATGAAATCGCATCGTGAAATTATGTATGGAAATTTGTAACCTGTGTGGCAGTAACATGCAAATATCTTAAAATCGTTATGCTGTACCGGTACAACTGTTGATGTTCCGAATATATGTGTGTTTAATGGCTTCGAGTGAGGCCTCGACCTCCGTGATACAGTCCGGTGTGTGATTGCTCGGCCACTCGCGAACTGTCGATTTCGTCGCCAATCAATGCGGCGTCGCCACCATCAGCCGTGCAAGACGCACTACTCGCAACACCATCAAACAATGGAGGGTAGGCTACGGCTGTCTGCAGTCTGCAGCGCCGCCCTAGGCACTCAGCCGCCGCGCGTCGGACACTTCAACATCAATGCTACCAGTAGTGCTGTCAGAGCTCGCGCCGTCAACTGTCCGCGCGCTAGAGCTCAGATTCACAATGCTAGTCGACGGCCTAGAGCCGTCACGAACCGACAGCGAACCTCCGGCGTCATCACCATCATCCGGTGACTCAGTCCCAGAAGCACAAGCTCGCTAGAATCCTCGGAGTTGCTGCCGGGAACAAACGACAACGGCACAGTCAGCCCGGACACAGCGACGCCTCTATCCACCGTCGTCAAGCACCGCCACAACCGGACGGGAGTCCACCTGGGAGTAATTGGGACAGCCAACTCCTCATCGAGGCCTTTCAGGGCAGAAACCGGCTCACAGCGGCGACATTCACGGAACACGCGGCGGCAATCAGGATACTGATTGGGAGCTATGTGTCCATCCAGTGGACCCACGTCCAACGCCGAGACAACACTGCAGCGGATCACCTCGCCAACGTGGCCATGGACGCCAAAGCGAGTGCCCAGCTTCACCCCAACAAACAGCCACACAGACAAATCGCTTCTTCACAACAGCAGCACTTCTGCAGCACGACATCTCAGCACCTCGGCAAAAGATCGAGAGGCTAATGACCCTGACCACGCTTAGGCTACACGCGCGATCGGACTAATAATGGATCACGGATGACCACCACAACCCACCGTCACGGCGCCGCTGTCATCGGGACCGGAAGCTGATCTGTTAGACATCGACACAGCACCTCTCGACGCACCGGTGTCGCCCACGCTGATCGCTAGCGACAGCGATCCGCCAGCGATTGCGACGTCGCCTCCTCCACTCGACGTACTTGTACCGCCGACGATTTGCACACGGCCAGCCTCTCCAACGCCCGTGTCTACACTCTGCACTGGCAGTTCGCCGAGCACGCTGTTGCTGTCAACACCACCATCGCAGGTACCGCTCAACATCATCACGCAGCCACCCAAATGACTTCCAGCGCCATCCGAGACCAAGCTCACGACCAGCACGACTGCCGGAGGAAGCTCCGTCCACGAGGCGGGCACGCCAGCAACCGTACTCGCCGTCCACGTACTCGCGAAGATTGAGCTGCCATTCACATTTCGGACGAGACATTGCCATTTCGACGACAGCAACAACAGTCAACCACCATAGTATACACTCAAACAAGCCAATATCTTTTGGAAAACAAGCGTGGCAGAGCTCGAGGTCATATTGGAACCACTCCTATCGCTGAAGCGCGACAACAGTGGACGTCAAGAACTCTACGCCACAAGGGGACGCGGACGAATCACACGTTAAGCGGCGATGCTTACAGGCACGTGGCGCCGAACAGAGGCACCAGCTCCGACTGGATCACCTCGTTGATCGCGTACACGCCCACGACGTCGATCAGAGCGACCAGCGACTTGTAGCCGTCGCCCTTCGAGTTGATGTCCGACGTCGTGTACGAC
>JAADYF010000385.1:0-23039 GCA_023338175.1 Phytopythium delawarense
CGGGAACCGACAGATCACCTACATTGGATATGCCGTCAACCCGGCGTTCCGGATCCTTCAGCACAACGGAGAGAAGCCCGGTGGCGCGGCACCGACGCACCACTTCCGGGCGTGGCTGATGGTGTGCGTTGTGGAAGGCTTCGAGAGCGAGGGTGTAGCTCATGTTTGTCGATATCTAACCCGATGGTATGCAGTTGAAACGGCGTGGCAGCAGCCTACGAGCAACCGATTTGCGGGGAACGAGATCAAGGCGCTTGAAGGCACCTGGGGATTTGGGACCAACCACTCTCTTCGGCGACGTTTGAACGAGTCGATTGAGCTGCTTTTCGCTCATCCTTTCGACAAGAAGGGTCTGTCAGTGTCCCTCACAGAACCCAGATTCCTAGAGTGGGGGCTCGAGATGGACCTCTACTTCCAGCGCTGCACGGTCAAGACTCTCAAGTATTGGGAGGAGTTCGTCGCCAACGAGTCTCGCCCCAAGAGCCAATCCAAGGCACGGCAGATCTAGATGTTGCAGATGGAGGTCGAGACACTCAAGGCAGAGAGAGAAGACCTCGAGGCAGCGAAGGAAGATCTCAAGAAGAAGCGGGTTGTCTCTAACTCCTACATCCTCGAGCGGTCGTGGTCGGCCAACGACGGAGCGCCTTCGCTGTTACTGCAGCCGGCGAGCTTGTGCTCAGTGCGCTCTGACGCGCCAGCACCATCCGGCACAGCTCTCAAGGGACGCAACCACAAGGAGGGCCCGTGGACGACCCACTTCCTGCACCTCAACGAGCGGTAAAGCTCAAGCGTATCCTTGGGCGTCTGCCGCCACTGCGCGAACGCCTTCGCCAAGGATCCACGGACTGTGCCGCCTCCGACCAAGATGGCTGCACATCGGTCGAGGCAGATGCCTCACTTGAAGCAATGGTCCAACATTCCTCAGGGTCAGACGCGCGCAGACGTCGACGCACTGATTGCCGCGTACGGGAATCTCAGTGTCCCGTACAAGTCTCAAGGCAGAGAGCAGAGATCGAGCGAGACGCATCAGATCAACAGCGAGGCAGGCGAGCAGTTCACTCAGATGCAGGTTCAGCAGATGCAGGTGCTGCTGCTGATGCAGGTTCAGCAGATGCAGGCTCTGCAGATGCAGATGCAGATCCAGGCAAAGGAGAACATGGAACTCAAGCAGCAGGTCCGCGTGAGGATGTCATCCCAATCCTGGCAATCGTGGAGAATTCGGGCGGACGGTGAGGGTCCTGTTGGTCGGGTCGTGTCGATGGAAGAGGAAACGACGACGGCACCTTGTTGGGCACACGCGCGCAGAGGGTCCGTCGCAGCAGAGGCCGACTCCTCCAGGTTGAGAATGGCGCCCGACTGCTCGATCACGCTGCCGTCCACCTCGAGCATTGGCGCGCTATCCGCGCGACACCGACCACTTGACAGCAGCTTCTGCGCGGCGCGTGACCTGACCAGCCAGCCGATGCGGATACGGACAACGTGGACTGACCGATCGATCCGATCCGCGTCCCTGACCGTAAGCTCGAGCATCTCAACGCCACCGCCGCCGACCGGACGCACAGGATGCCCACATGTCGGTGTCTCTGTCCCCTTCCGCGCGTCTGCACCTGCGACCGCACCCGCTCCGGTCCGCACGCTGGGCGGCCACTCCTGGACGACCGTGTTTGAGACGAACGACTCCTTTTGTTTGCTTCTCACTATCGTTTATACTATGCAAGTCATTCAAAGATGCGGCAGAGAATCCTCACCTCCTTCAACAGTCGTCGTCGTGCACAGGCGGCAGAGAGCGCAAGCGTCCGCAGCAACGTCCGCACCCCGTGCGTTCCGCCCGCGCCGCATCCGCCCGCGCGCGTCCTGCCCGAGCTCGCCCGCAGTCCGCCCACCGCAACAAGGATCGCATGCGAGTAATAAAACACACCGATCCGGTAACAAAACTTGCAAAAAAACTTATATTACCGCCTAAATTAGCTGAAGTCGGGTTTGTTGCAACCCAAAGAAACTATATATTTCGCACTTGTATTGTCACTAGAATACAATATTGATACGCTATTTGGCATTAAAAAGCGAAACGGTTTGTGCAACTTATCGAAAGATGTGGTCCACAAGAAAGTAAACATGCGAAGCGGTTCGGTGGCGTTGACGCTTTGCAGTGTTGCCTGCCGAGCATTTCTGCATTGCCGCCGGCAGTTGCCAAGGTCCTCGCGAGTCTCCTCCTGCGGCCCCTTCCGCTCGCCTCCCAGTTCGCTGCACCGACCGCCATGGCGTCCGAGCTGAGCCCGATCGAGCAGGCCAAGCGCACGGTACGCGTCGCGCTGGTGGCGTCCTCGGGCATTGGGAGTTGGCGACTGACGATCGCGTAACCAACCAACGCGTGGAGCAGGCGGCGCGGCAGGCCGTGGACGAGTTCGTGCGCGACGGCTTCGTGGTGGGCGTTGGCAGCGGGTCTACGGTCGTGTACGCGGCGGAGCGGCTGGGCGAGCTCGTGCGCGAGAGCGGGCTGCGCGTCAAGTGCATCCCCACGTCGTTTCAGTCGCGACAGCTGATCGCGCAGCACGCGCTGACGCTCACGAGCCTGGACGAGCACCCGGAGATCGACGTGACGATCGACGGCGCGGACGAGGTGGACCTGCAGCTCAACTGCATCAAGGGCGGCGGCGGCTGCCAGCTGCAGGAGAAGATCGTCGCCTTCGCCGCCAACAAGTTCGTCGTCATCGCCGACTACCGCAAGGAGTCGGCCGCGCTCGGCGAACAGTGGACGCAGGGCGTGCCCGTCGAGGTCGTGCCCATGGCTTACGTGCCGCTGTCGCGCTCCATGCGCGCGCTGGGCGGAGAGCCCGTGCTGCGCATGGCGCAGCGCAAGGCGGGGCCGGTGGTGACGGACAATGGCAATTTCGTGCTCGACGTCAACGTAAGTGCCGCGGGTGGATGGACGAGTGAGTGCGTGGGTGGTGAGCAGGCAGAGGTGCTGACCGCGTGGTGAACCACTGGTGATCGAACAGTTCGGCAAGATCGCCGACCCGAGCGCGCTGAGCGACCGCATCAAGCTGCTGCCGGGCGTCGTGGAGGTCGGACTCTTCTGCGGCATGGCCGACAAGGCCTTCTTCGGCCAGGCGGACGGCTCCTTCACGGTGCGCACGGCGCCCTCACAGTCGTGAGCACTCGGCAACATTGACGGTCAAAAACCTCGCGACTTGTTGCGGACGTGGTGGAGGGAGGACCCTCGGCTGTTTCATCTATCTAGAGAGTATCGAGAGAGGGTAGCACGCCGCGATATATACGCTTTGCTTCTTCGCTGCGCTTGTCGAGGCCGGTGGCGCGAGTCCCGGCGCGAGCAACACAGTGCTGCCGTCTACTCGGTCGCCGGCTGCTGCTCAAAGTAGTGCTCGAGGCGGATCTGGCGTAGCACGTCGTACTGGCCCTCCGAGTCGACAGCCGTGCGCACCTCGCGAGTCGCGAGCGAGCCATCCGGGTATCGGTGCGCATAGAAGCAGCTTGTGCCGAACGGGCATGTGCCCCTGCCATCAACGACGAGAATTCAACTGTCAGTGACGTTGTCACGCAGCAAAGAGATGGAACAGAGGATGCTGGTCGCCACTTACTTTCCCTCGTTGAAGTGCCGGCAGGGGATGGCCGACAGGTTTCTCTGCGTGATCGGTCACGAGTCGCATCGGTAAGCATTTATCCATGTCCACCGCAAGTCAAGGCTGTGCGCACGTACCCGGTACTCGTCAATGAGCGCCTTCTTGCGCTCGGGGTTGGTTACCATGCGGCTGGACGGAATGATGAAGTGCGTCTCGATGCGGCACACGGGGCATTGGCGCACCGTCTGCTTCGGCTGGTCGGCATGGCCGCGCCAGTTGCGCACGCACGTGAGGCAGAACGCGTGGTTGCAGCCCGACAGCAGTCCAAAGCGCTCCTCCTTGGCCATAATGTTGTCGTAGCAAATGCCGCACTCGAGCTCCTGCGAGAGGCGAATCTCCTCGCCGATCGCGATCATCTCGTCCTCGCTCTCGATCCGCTCGTTCAGCGAGTGCGAGTAAAAGCACGAGTTGCCGTAGCGGCACAGGCCCTGCAAGAAGAACGTGCAGATCTTACTGCGATAGCGATACACAGGTCATCACGATCACTCGGTTAGCAACATGATCAGCACCAGGGGAACAGCGGTGCGGGACTCACGGTGGCGCGGCCGGCTGCTCCGTCAACACTTGCTGGACGTTCTTGCCCGCCACTTCTCGGAAAGACGGCTTGCCGTGCATCGGACTAGGAGGCAGGTCCAGCTCGTCCTCGGCGAACTCGCCCGGCGCGCCGTAATAGTAGAGTTCTGGTGCATCGGACCGGTTCGTTAGCGACTCTGCTTCCATCAGTCACCAACCAGTTGCCTCCATCATGTCGTCAACCCACCTTCTTCCTTGGAAATGAACTCGCTGAGCTCGGTCACGTCGCGGTCCGAGCTCGAGCCCGCCGCTTTGTCCTTGTCCGCCTCGGCAGCCTCCGCCACGGGCGCCTTCTCCTCGTCCTCCGCGCTCGCCACAGCCTGCTGCTCGGCCGACGGCGCCTTAGGCTTGGTCAGCACGTGCATCGTGACGGCACTCGCGGACTTGGGCTTCTGGTGCACGTACGGGCAGCGGTCGCCCGCCGAGCACTCGCCGCTCTTGAAGAACTTGCAGGGCACGCCGAAGGCGCCGGGCCGCAGGCTCACGTCGCGCGTCGAGTCGCTGACCTGCCGCCGCGCCTGCTGCAGCGCCGGGTCGTGCGAGAACTTGCAGTTGCGGCCAGCCGTGCACGCGTTCTGCAGGTAGAACTTGCAGGCCACGGGGCGCACGGCCAGGTCCTCACGCGGCGCGTGGTAGAACTTGCACGCGGCGCCGTGGCGGCACTTGCCCTGCGCGAAGAAGGAGCAGGGTGTCGCCGACGGCCCCGAGAACGACGGGGACGCCCCCGAAGGTGACGGAGACGCCGCCGGCCGGTCGCTCCCCGCCGCGCTGCGCCCGCTGGCCGTCGACATGCTGCCTGCTTCTCGGGAGGTGGTGGCGGCTTTTCTCGAAGTGGCGGGGAAAATGCAGACGGTCGGCGGGTTCGAAAAAAAGCGGCGTTTTGGTTGCCAGTCATTTTTGGCGTGTGATTGGTTTAAAAGGTGTAATGCATCATTCATCCGCCAATCAGAAGGGGGATGGAATGATGTCAGAGAAAGGGCGTAATTTTGTTGGTTTCAATCAGCGTGACCTGTCAGTGTGTAACCCTCCCTCATCTCGCGACTTCAACCAGGTCAAGTTGCGTCGATGCAGCCCGGTCCCCATCCAATGAAACCTGCCGATAATAGACCTTAGGCAGGGAGCTTGGCGCCGAGGTTCTTCCACGTCATGCCGGCGAACATGTCCTTGCCCTTGATGGCGCGCGTGATGCCGTCACCGACGACCATGCCGCCCATGACGGGGAGCTGCCCGACGCCGCCGTTGGGCCCGAGCGGCAGCAGCATGGCCTCGACCTCGACCTTGGGGAACGGCTTGGTGAACGCCCCGGGCTTCGACCGCACGGCCGCCGTCAGCTCCTTGGCGAGGAACTTGGCCTGCTCCCCCGCCCAGAAGCCCAGCTTGGGCGTCGGGTGGTTGCTCGCGTCGCCCAGCACGAACACGTTGTGGAACCGTGCGTCGTCGATCTGCAGCTGCCCATTCACTCGGACGGCGCCAGTCTTGTCGTCGATGAGCGCGGCGTCGAGATCCTTCACAAGCTGCGTCGCCGGTCGGAAGCCGGCACAGACGAGCTGGATGTCGCTCTCGATCGTCGTGCCCTTGTCCGTCGAGAACGAGCCCTTCTCGAACCCGTTCTCGGTCAGCCGCTCCTTGAGTCGCTCGCCCACGATTACACGCACGCCCAGTCGCTTCTCGAGCGCCACCATGAGCTTGGCGCGGAACTTGTCACGCACCGCGTTGTTGGCCACGAGCGTCTCGCGTCCTTCTAGCAGCGTCACGCTCTTGGACGGGTGCTTGGCCTTGATCTCGCCGGCGACCTCGCAGCCGACTGCACCACCGCCCACGATGAGGATCGACTGCGCTCCCTCAATCTGCTCTCGCACGTGCTTGAGTTGCGCTTCGACTGCTGCACGGGACCAAGTGGTGAGCTCTGGCTTGATAGGGGCGACGTACGAGCTCCCCGGGGAAAGAACCAGGTAGTCGAACGTGAGCGTCTCCATCGTGGGCGACTTGGAGTCGTCGTCCGAAATCCGGTGGAAAGCAACTTGTTTCTCCGAGATTTCGGTCACCAGCGCGCGCTCGATGCGGACGAAGGCCGCGGCGCTCGCGGGAATTGCGTTTTTGAGCGGGACGAAGAGCTTGGAAGCGAAGCTCGGGTCCACGAACGCGCGCGGCACACCGACCGCGTGGTAGTAGAAGGCGTTCTTCTCAAGCACGACGACTTCTGCCTGGTCCGATGGCTTGAGCAGCTTCGCCAGCGCCTGCGCGCACGAAACGCCGCCTGATCCAGCGCCGATGATGACGATGCGCACCATTGCCGCCTTGCTTCCTCGCTCGGGCTGTTGCTGTTGTTGGGAGATCGAAGAATGCAGTCTCCGAAGTTCTCAGCATTGCGTGCGTGTCCAGAACAACCTGCTTGGCTGCTCATGCTGAACAAAGAAAGCATCACGATGTCGGGGTGCGAGTGCCAAGTTTAGCGCTGCTCAGCCTGGGTCGGGCAACGGGTGTGCTCAGACAGCACACGTGTATTCATTCTCGTCGCTGATAATGTTGGGATTCCCGATCCAACTATAGCTCAGTCCAGGTTGAAACGTACGTCTGCAGCAGGGACGCGTCGACAGTCGGGCAGGTGATCCCCAAACGCGAAAGCAACGACGTCGCAGCCTCGGAGTCGAACACCTTGTCGCTCTGCAGATACACTTCGAACGCATCCACACCAGCAGCGAGCTTCTGGAGCTCCGTCGATGCCAACTCGTTGTCACTGACCGCCGCCGCGAGCCGTGTCTTCCACTCGGCGTAATCCACCTCTGCAATCTGCTTCTTGTCACCACTCGCAGCGCCTACAGCGGCGCGAAACGATGACAAGAACTCGGCACCGTGAACGGGCAGCGCACTGTTCTGAATGTGAAGCGTCAAGCCGAGCGCCTCTCTCGGGTGAAGAGCAGTCACGTTCACAATGGCACGCGCAGCAAAGTCCACCGGGGTCAGGTCGAACCGCCAGTCATCCTTCTCGCGGACAGGCACGGCGCCAAGCTCCGCACATCCCTTGAGGAGCAAGTAGATGAAGTCGCTCGTGTTCCACTGGCCCGAAGTCGATGATGGCGCCATATTGCCGGGTCGAAGGATCGAAACGGGGAGGCCTCGCGCAGCAGCCTCGCGGCACATTTGCTCCGCAACCCACTTGCTCTGTGCATAGCCGTTCTCAAGCTCCTCCGAAACCTCCGAAAGATCGGCGGTCTCACGCAGTGTCGCGTCCTTGAAAGATGTCGGGAACACGCCGTTCGTCGAGATGTAGTGCACGGGCTTGACACGCGTCTTGGCCAAGCCATTCGTAACTGCGAGACGAAGAACCTCCTGCGTACCCAGCACGTTCACCGACTTGAGTGCGGCGTACGGCTTGACGAGGTTCACTTCTGCACCGTTGTGAATGATGGCGTCGACTTCAGTCGCGAGCGACTTGAACGTGTCCGTGTCCAGGCCAAACAGCGGCTGTGCCAGGTCGCCCGCCACTGGCACGATCTGGTCTTCGAAGCTATCTTCCACGTCCTTGTACAGCCCATACGTCTTGAGCGCCTGGGCGATTCTCGCCAGGGCCGAGTCATCGTCAGCAGCACGCACAAGACAGTACACAGATGTCTCCGTGTACTTGATGAGCGCGTGAAGCAAATGCGCGCCGAGGAAACCGGTGCAGCCCGTCAGGAGGACGCTGCGAGGCGGACGCCCTACCATTTCCACGCGGAAGCGGCTGTATCCGATCTTGCGGGTTGCCGCCGGGTAGATCGAAGGGTCCAAGTAGGCTTCCAGAGGGAACACGATCTTCGGTGCTTGAGCAGCAGCTTCTTCGTCGGTTTGCTTGTTGCCCCCAAGCTCCGAGTCGATCCGAGAGGCGATGGCTTCCAGCCCAGGAGACGAAAGGATATCGGCCAGCGTAAGGTGGGCGTCAAACGCATCACGAATGCTCGACACCAACCGAGTCGCGAGCAGACTGTGACCACCGACGTCGAAGAAGTTCACCTTCTTGTTCAGCACACTCGAGTTCTCAAGGCGCAGCAAGTCGGTCCAAATGGCCGCGAGTTGCTTCTCCGTCTCCGTGTCGAGTGCAAGCGTGACATCGACCGTGAGGTCAACTGATTCGTTGCGCAACTTCTTTGCTTCCTCAATGGTGGGCATCCGCTTGCGGTCGAGCTTGCCGCTGGCACTGTTGATGGGAAGCGCGTCCAGCTCAACAAAAATCGACGGAATGGCGTAGTGGGGCAGCTTCTCCTTCAGGAACTCACGAAGCGTCGAAGCAGACGGAACGTGCTCCCAGTTGTCCGGTACAATGTAAGCGACAAGGCGCTTGTCCTGGCCCTCTTCGCCCTCTGTCAGCACGACGGCAGTCGAAACCAGTGGGTGCTGCGCAAGAGCGGATTCGACTGCTCCAAGCACCACACTATAGCCACGGATCTTGACCATGAAGTCACAGCGACCGATCAGCTCAAGATGGCCATTCGGCAAGAAGCGAGCGCGGTCACCAGTCCGGTAAACCGTTTGGCCGGGCACCACCGTCTTGAGGAAGCGCTGTGCAGTCTGCTCCGGGCGGTTCAGGTATCCGATCGCGAGACACGGACCTCCAATGAAAAGCTCGCCGGGAACACCAATCGAAACGGGCTTGTAGTCGTCATCAAGGACGTACGCACGCACGTTCGGCATTACCTCGCCACACGACGCATACTTGGACGAGAGTGCGTTGTCGAACTCACTCATGTGGGCGAGGTCAACTGCAGACGCGTCGTGGCACTCGGAGACACTGTACAGGTTCTGCAACTCGCAGTCCGGGAACAACTTCACAAAGCGATCGCGCAGTTCCATGGTGACAACCTCGCCACACAGCCACACGATGCGCAGGCTCTTGAGCTTCTCAAGCAGAATATCACTCGAGCACGTGTCGAGCACGAGTTGGCACAGCGACGGAGTGAACAGGATGCGCGTGATGGAGTTCACCGAAATGTACTCGACAAGGCGGATCGGGTCGTAGATGGTGTCATCCGGGATGACGTACAGTGGCTTGTTGCCGAGCATAGGGCGAAGCAGCTCCCACACAAAGAAGACGTGGCTCGCCACACGGTCATTGTCGATGAATGGACAGTTGATGAGGCGCCAGTCGTACGAGTGCACAGCACCGCGGTGCGGACAGCAGATGCCCTTCGGGACGCCGGTCGTGCCAGAAGACATGACGACGTATGCCAAGTCATCTGGGTGGGTCGGCGTTCGATCTTCAGGCATCGGCGGGACATTCTGCTTCTCAAGGGCCTCAGCCCAGCCTTCATCCATGTTGAGCGCCAGCTGCCACTCCGGCAGACGGTTGCGGAACTTGCTCTTGGTGAGAATAATCGTCGGCTTGGACTCCTCCATGACACGCTCGAGGAGGTCCGGCGGGTACACGATCTCCAGCGGCATGTAGGCGCCTCCAGCCTTGAGCGCGGCGATGTACGCAATCACGAACTCGATACTGTGCTCCATGAAGATGCCCGAAATGCAGTTCGGGCGGACACCCACGTGAAACAGGTAGTCAGCGAGGCGCTCACTCAGAGCGTCCACTTGGCTGAAAGTAAGCGTCTTTCCCTCGTAGAAAACGGCAACGTCATCCGGCGTGCGCTTCACGGCCGCGTAGAACAAGTCGTGCAAGCACTTGTCCTCGGGGTACGACGTCGTCTTCGAGTTCCATTCAGCAATCAAGGCGCGCGCTTCCAGAGCAGCTTGGGTGACGACCGCCTGAAGCTTGGCGACGAAGCTAGCCGTGAAGGCGGCTTGACTCTCTGCGCTTGTCAAGTAGAAGTGGTCGCCAGGGAAGGTCTGGACCTCAAAGCTCGACGATGCAGCCGTGACAGCTTTCCAGGCCTCCAGCGAATCCATTAGCGCTGTAGTATCGCTCAGTCCACCGTAGACCGTCGTACCAGCACCGATGCGCGCCTCCGGGTTCTGGTGGAACCACTTCACAAGCGCATTGTGCAGCTTGAGGTCGTCACGAAGCTGCGCGAGCAACGGTTCGCGCTTCTCCGGGATGGTAAGCAGCTCGTCATCCGTCCCGTTCCACTGCTTGAGCAGCTTGAGCAGTTCGTCGTCGTTGTTGAGCAGCGTCGGCTCGTCGTAGACTTGCGCGTGAGCGGGGCTGGCCGCGCCCGAGAGGAACACGTGGCGCGGAAGCGCGAACTTCTTGTCGTGCAGGTGCGCCACGAGCGCGAACGCCGCGAGCGCGCCGAGGCTGTGGCCGACGATTGCGTACGGCTTGTCGAAGAAGCACCCGCTGAGCGCGGCGGTGACGGCGGCCACGACCTCGACCGCCAGGGCCGCGTCGGCGCTCGCACGCCCCCTCTCGCCGGTCCAGGCCCAGTCGACGCCCCAGAGCTCGACGGGCAGCCGCGCGTCGCGGAAGCTCTTGCCCCACTCGAGCGCCAGCGAGCGCGTCGAGCCGCCCGCGAACGGCAGCACCAGCACGCGCAGCGGCGCCAGGTCGTCGCTCTGGAAGCACGTGGCCGTCACCGTCACGCGCGCCGCCATGTCCCTTCTCGTCCTTTCCAGCCACGGAACTGCTCTGGATGTTGCCTCCACGCCGCGAATCTTGGAATGTCAGGGTGTGTCGCCGTGTCGGCTGGCCGGTGACACGGCGAACACGAAGTTCTCTCTCGTGGACAGAGTGAATGTTTGAGGGAGAAATGGTGGATACACTGGCCAAGTGGCTCCCGAATGACAGGCGGAGCGCTGTGTAGAGCGCGGATTGGCGGAATATGGAGAATTAACGGCTTGCAATTGGCCGAAATGGCGGATGAATGCGCGTCGCCAAGTTGCCTTTCCGACCAGATGGGACCATCATTCCAGGGGAAACCACCTTGCCCCAGTCTCAATCCGAGAAAGGCCAGCACCTGGCACTGCTTGCTCAACCAATTTTCAAGGTGGAGGAGGGTGAAGATGCCATGAGCACACGTTGTGGAGGCGGCGATGCTATGAGCGCTGTGAAGGACGATCCAGCCGACGGCCAGTGGGAGGCGGTCCGGCGCACCAAGTGCCTCGCCGCGGACTGAGATGGCGCCGCGCAGATCCACGTGCTCGGTGTCGACGTGCTCGGTGAGAGCGATGCCTCGGACCTCTCCTCGTCCGGACGCTGCAGGGTTGCCTGCGCCGCGGAAGACTTGACCTGCCGCACTCGCTGTCGACTTGGACAGTGTCGGAGGCCAACCGAATTGGCGAGGCGAGCTGCCTGCCGTCCCGAGTCTTGTTTATTTTCTGCTGCAGGCCTTCGCCCATTATCGTATATTTAGACGCGACGCACAAACCAAGGGGACGTCGAGTTCGGCGCGCAGAGGCCGAGAGGGAGCGATCGGTGCGCGTCTGGCGAGGGGCGAGGGCGGGAGATGGCGGCTGAGCAGGTGCGGGACGTGGCGAGTGGAGCGTGGCGCGGGAGTCTGGGGGCGGGACTCTGTGCGCCGGTTGTTTTATGGTCGCGGCGGCGTATGACGTGACCACTTCCTCGATGATGCTGACTATCCGCGGGTGTCGCGTGATATGTGGCATGCGCAGGACGAAAGCTACTCCGGCGACGAGTACAGCTCGGCGGGCGAGGATGCGTACGACCAGGACGAGTACGAGGAGGAGGAGGGGCCTCCCAGGTCGGCCGAAGCAGCTCATCCGGCGTCACGAGCTGAGGAATCCGGTGCTGGTGCCAGCAAGTCGGCGACTGGACATGATGCGGACGCCAAAGACGAAGCAGAGGACTACGATGGGGAAGAGGAGTTCGAAGCTGAGGACGACCCTGGGGGCTCCATTGACCTCTCACCCATTTCGCCAGGGGTTGTGGATTCTGTGAGCGTATCGATGGCTCTGGGCGATGAGCCTGCTGCTGATGCTTCAAGCTACTTGTCAACCGCGGTGACAACAAGCGAGCCAGACGACGCTCCTGCTCCAAGCGACGCACGCAAACCACTTCTCCTTCCGAGTCGAAGCTTCAGCGTTCCCAGCGTTCCGAGCGTCCCGCTTGCTACCGCTGTGGATGCCTCGCAGCGCAGTGCGAGTGTTCCCTCCGTCCCGGCGGCCGCGCTTAAACGATGGGTCGATGGATACGAACACGTTAGTGACGGAGAGGGTTCGCCACGGTCCAAGCACACTCTGGTCCCGCTGCCAGTGCTGGAGGAAACCCGGCCAGTCTGCTTGGACGAAGAGGAAGAAGGTGGAGACAGCGGGTCCGGCAGTGACGACTCCGACGAATCGAGTCAATCAGGGGGCGAATCGCCGTCACAAACGGTGGCGCGACTCCGGTCACTCTCGCTTCAGCAACGGAATCAGCAACCAGTTGTCCTCCCTGCAAGGAAATCGAAGTCGCAAATGTTCCTGACCCGCCTGCCGAGTGTCTCGGAAATGGCTGCGGAGGATGTCGCGCGCATGGGGTTGCCAACTACTTTGGCGACATACCTTGATGCCTCGACATGCAGTATCGCGAACACCCACGAAGGCAGTCCACTTTTTCGCCAGGAAGAAGGCCGGGCATCTCCAGGATTGCGTAAAAACGTAGCAGGGGGCGATGCCGCCGCCAAATCAACTGTCGTCGGCGAGGTCTCACCCGAGACGAGTGGCACGGGCAGTCAGGTTCGCGACGTTGTGTCGCCTGTCATCCCAGCCAACACTAGCTCCGATATGCCCAATCGTCGTGAGACCGAGCAATTGATGTGGGAAGTGCAGACGCTCATCAATGTGCAACGTGCAGACCAAGCGAGAGCGACAAGCACCGACTCAGACAGATCAGCAGTTATCTTTCCAACCGTTAGTGAAGATGACGCTCAAGCTGCTTGTGATCGTGGTGACTCTCCCGCAGGATATGGTGACGAAGAGTTTAGCGACGAGGGTGAAGCGGGGGACAACGAAGACGTCGACAAGTACGCGGATGATGAGGATGCCTTCAGTGACGACACGGGGGAACAACTTGGGGAAGCTGGTGGACCGCGCGATGCTCTCTCTGCGAGCGAAAGTGAGACTAACGCTCAGATTTTCTCGATTGCTGGGTTGGAGGACAACAGTCGCCGCGAGACGGAGGCATTGCTTCGTGAAGCGCAGGCGCTTATCCAAGCACGACGTGAAGACCTGGGGACTAAAGAAGATGCCGTTGGGATCGGCACTGTCCTTCAGTCGAGCATGTTTGATCCTTACGGCAAAGAGAACGATTTTTACGAAGATGAAGCCGCTAGCTTTGGAGATGATGATCCATACCTGACGGATGACGACCCAGTCGAGAACGTCACTGAAGAGCATCGTGCAGCTGACACCCAGCTTGAAAACACAGTCGATAGCACTGTGAAAAGGAATGAAGGCGGACTACCAAAGAGTATTCACTCATCTGAAGAGCACTTCCTAGCTCAAGACAAGAGCGACGAAGGTGCAACCGACAAGCCGAACACGGACACTCCACAAGATCTGAACTGCGATGGTATTGGGGCCGAAGAATCCGATCGTCACGGACAGAATGGAGCTGCCACTGTGGATGTTCAAGAAGATAACCGCAGCAGTGACGATGCTCAAGAGAAGTCGACACGAGCGGTGGAACCATCCACAGCCAGCAGCCAATCAAAGCGACCGCGGCCGCCGCCAGCGAAATCAAAGATGGAATCGACATCTGGCCGCAGAGTAACAAGCAACACGCCAACGACATCACGCCCAATGCCTCCATTGCAAACCAGCAGTAGCTGTGGACGGGTTAACCGCACCTCGAGGACGAGCGCTTCGATTCGACCAACTATCGCGGGCAGAGGTGGCGTGGGCATTGAGACGCAAAGCGCCACACACACCATCGCTGCGACTGACGTGAGCATGCCCCAGGAGGCAAGCGACTCGAATTTGGCCTCAACAGCTGCAACCCCAAGAGCTGAGCAGGCACCATCGCCTGGTAGATCAACTCGCTGTTCGCCACCCAAGCGCACCCAGCCGTTGCAGCTTCCAGACGAGTACCCCTCGCTGCCAAGAAAGGAACCAGTGCCGAGACAGAAGAAGACCACGAAGAAGCCGCTATCTCCGGAGTTGCTGCGGGAGCTCAAGCCAGTGAAAAGCCCGCCCAACTTGCGAATTGACGCCCAAATCGTCGACAAGGACAAGCGCGATTGGCTCTTTCTCAACATGTTTCGCCACGGTGACGACGTCAGCAAGTATGAGTCCTTCATCCCGCGCTCGGTGCTTCCTCAGTCGTCAAAGGGTGACTCGATTGCAAGACCACCGTCAGCTAGCAGTGCAGCACCAAGTCTGGCTAGGGCAGAGCGAGCTAGATCTTCAACCCCGTACGGTTTTGGTGGGCGGAAGCTGATAAAGCCCCAAGATCCCATGCTAATCGAGCGAGAGAAGAACTGGGTCGCGACCAAGCCGCTCGACAGTGCGATCCCTGCCTACGACTCGATCCTGGACAAGTACTGCGCCACTGTCACAAGTCCTGTGGTCCAGCGCCACATCTACCACACGCGCTACGAAGATCTATCACCACAGCTTGCCTTTGTTCTGGAGAAACGCGTCGAGCAACACTTCAAGCAAGTCGTCCGAGCTGCGAAGTCCCCCGCCTCTTGTTACCACGCAGACTCAACGGGACAGTAACAGCCCTGTTCCAGAGCCAAGGACATCACATTAAATCTGGTGCAATGAGCCGATGTTTAGCACTTCCGCACTCGTCGTTGCTATGAATCGGCACCACCAAATGTGACGATCTGGACGATCTGCTGGAATCCTCGCCACGCGAGGTGTGTCGGAAGCTCCGCAGAGTCGCAAATGCTGTCCATTTGCTGGATGAGCCGTACCTGGAGGCCGATATCGTGGAACGCAAGGTCGAGCCAGCGAATGAAGTCTGGCTTGGTCTGCTCCCACGTCGCCTTGAGGAAGCGACGTGAAAGACTCTGGTTGGCCGTCACAAGGACCTCACATGGAGCACCAAAGTGGATGGCAGCACCCGTTCCTTCTCCAGAACTGGTATCACTCAGGCGCCGGCTGGCGGCATATGCATGCGGGCTGGTGTATTGCTGGTGCTGCGCACGATTGACTGCTGCAAGCACAAGGCTGAGCCACTGATCATTGAAGCGCTCAAGATCGAACGTTGCAGCATCGCCGTTGTTCGCGGTACGGCTGTTGCTCAGGCCGCTCTCTTGCCAATGTTGAGCGTTGCTCAGCAGGCGTCGGTACGCTTGTGCTGCCTCCATGCGGCTCACTCGAAGATTCAAGCTCTCGAACACTTCGAGGAACTCAGTGTATGTGACGATGGCGTCGGGTGTGTTGATACTGTCCCGGACTGTCGCGTTCCGCTTCATGAACATCGCTTCTTCAAGAGCCGACCGCAGTGTTGTCTGGCCGAGGATCCACTCCTCGACCACAAACTCCATGACGTTGTAAGCAGGGATCCAGACAGCACCGAAGACGCTCGCGAGCCCCGCCAATCGCATTCGCAGCCGCTTCATGACGTCATTTCCTGCGTTGTAGAAAAGCTGGCTGAGCGCCTCCCACGCGCTCGCTTGCGGAACAAACTCGTTCACACCATGCGCGTCCAGGAGAAAGTAGTTGCCCGACCCAATGCATGAGCGCTGGAGAACGTGAAGCGCCTTTAGCAGGAACCAAAAGGAATCCGGAGGCAGCGGATCCGTCCCTGGAAGCCCCATGAGCCGGCAGAACAGCAGCACCTTGCAGCTTTGCGTGTCGAGACGGCTCGCGCTCACGAGCAAGTCAAGTAGACGGCACACAGCAAACGACGGCGCTTGGAAGTGCTCGAGGTAGATGCGGTACAGGTACTCGTGAGCGGTGCGGACCGATATCGGCACTGGAGATGATGCCGACGCCCCGAATCGCCTCATGGGACTGTTGCCGTTCATGGTCTGGAGGTTTTCCTGCTGCAAGAGAGCCCACATCTCGTTGAAGATGTACGAGATTATGGCGTGCACGACCGTCAGCGACAGTTGGCGGGGCTCGTAATCGACCGGAATGCTGCGAACAAATGGCCGCAGTCCCTCGGGCAAGAACATACGGAGCAACTCGCTGTTGCTTTCCCGCAACAAAGCCACTCGTGTCGATGGCGGCGTCTCAGTCGACTGAGCGACAACCGCCTGGCTGTTGGAGGTAACTCCAAGAATTCGCTCCGTCGATAGGACTGCTCCCGTGGAGTGAAGTTGTCTTGGGCGATGCGTTGCCGGGTGTGAACGAGAGCCTATCGATGCCACGGTCCCTTTGGAGAAGTTCTCCGCGTCGACACTCGGTAACAGCGACGACGAGGCCATCAGTCCAGGTCGTGCTGAAAGAAATCCGTTGGCGCGCTGGCGTCCGCGAAGGAACCCAGGCCCGCACGTTGTCAACTCTGTTTGGGTCGCCGAGTGGACCCTTCGTCCGTTGTGGAGATGCAGCAGCCGCCGCTGGCGCTCATGCAGAATGAACGCTTCGACGTGCGCGCACAGCTGCTGGATATCACGGTCGACGTCCTGCACATCTTCGGGCGATGGGATGAACAGCGCTTGGTCCCACAACTCTTCCGCGGCCCACCCGACTCCGCTGTCGGGGCATTTCGTCGTCAGCAGCCGAGTCAGTCTCCCCAGTGCGGCTTTGAGCTCATCTGTCGCCACAACGACATCCTCTGTGGCTAGCACGATCACTTGATGACTGCCTTGACTATCGCTGTCGACCACGGCGCCGGCAGTGTGATCACCTCCGCTGTCTCGGGAAAACTCCCGCTTCCGGTCTTCATCGCACTCGCGTTTGGCTTGCTGGACCTCAGGAAGAGCTGCGTATTTCGTCGCCACTAGATCCACTAGTTCCTGCACTGCCGAATACGACGCGGAGTATGATGCCACGGAAACTGTCGACATCACGAAGGGCGAAGACGACCCGGTCGCGCCTTCCTGTTTGTCTCGAACTGTGGTCAGTAGCTCGTCTGCACACTCAATGCCGTGTTGCAACACACCCACAACGCGGCGGACGATGATTTGGTCCGCCGCCAGCAGCACGTTCAATTTCTTCCGCTGGCGAATGATCCACTCTCGCTCGGTCAGCAGCTGGTGCTGCCGCCGCCTCATTGTGTCTTGCAGCGCCAGCAACGAGCCCTCGACTGCTTCTCGCCGCGCTTTGAGCTTCTGCTGGTCGAGCAACGCGTTGCGATGGCGCTGGTCCAGGACGTGCGCCTCCTTGTCCGCGGCCGCGAGCGTCCTCACTGCAAGCTCTTGCAGCTCGATGAACAGTCCGTGGAGGAAGCGTGCAGTTGTCGGGCATTTGTCGAACACGAGTCGCGATAGCTCGTAGGCGACGAGCTCGCGCGTGGCGAGTTCGCCCATGAACCGAGAAGTCGCCGCTGCAGCCGCGTCCGAGTCGCCCTTAAAGCCGCTGGTGTCAACGCAGTGCTCGTTTGTCTCGAGCGAATCAAGCTTCTTCATCGCCCATGCCATGAAGGCACCGATCTCCTCGCGGCTCAGACTCGGACGAGCGCGTGGGAAGAGCACCACGGTCCATTGCGGGCTCCCCACCGCATCGTAGACCCCGTCTTCGGTGCGACTATCAGCAGAGTGAACAGCAGCAGTTGACGTGGCCTCCGAGTCGATCCGCAGCTCGCCCCGTGCGACTGCTCCCCACTGGTGGTGACTGAAAGGCGTGTACGCGGACCTGGTGGTCACGCGCTCGCTCTCGGGCACGCGCGTCGGCGGGAAGCGCCGGCTGCGCAGGGTCGTGCGAAAGCGACGTTGACTGACCTGCGGTGGGGAGCGCGGCGACGCCTCCAGTCCAGTATCATGTTCGTCGTGGCTGTCAGTGCTGTCGCTCCCGCTTTCACTACCGGCATCCTCCTCGCTGCTGCCTCGCTCTGGCGATCTCGGCCCCAGCAAATGAATGCCGCGCGCTGACCGGTCCGAGCGCTCCTCCTCGCTGCGCAGCTTGCTCTGCACGAGTTCCTGCGCCTCGGACACCAGCAGCGACAGCAGCTGCGCCGCGTGCGGACACCTGGCGCCGATTGCCCGGGCGAGACGACCAGCGAGCGCGAATGCGTCATCGCTCTCGTCGGACTCACCCACCGCTGCGCGGCTGTCGTCCAAGGCGGCGGTGACGGCCTCTGCCAGGCGCGGCGCGTCGCTCTGTTGCTTCTGCACGCGCACGCGGTCCGCGAACTGCTGCTCGAGCGCCGCGCACTCGGCCGCCTGCTGCTCCGCGAGTGGCACGCGCCGCGGCGACTCCCCCGTGGCCTCTAGTGGCGGCAGCGTCGGCGCCGCCGGAACCACGCCCAGCCGGCTGTTGGGCACGCGTCGCCGGCCCCTCGGCGTGCTGCCTGCGCGGGCAGCGGGTGCGGACGCAGCGGCGAGCGGCGGCCCTGGCGCCGCGCTCATGCTGGCAATTCTCGCGTCTCTTCGAGGCGACGATGGTGGCTTCATAAAGTTCACGCAAATTTGAGAGATGCCAACATGCGTATGTCGAGCTTTATATCACGACGGTTGACAAGGAGATGGGATGCAGCCGAGAAGGTCAAGATTGCTTTCTGTGCGCAGACGAAAGCGGGGCGTTGGAGGCGGGCGGGGAGCCCCTACAGCACCACCACTGATGCAAGAGGGGCGGACCAAAGCACAAACGTGCGGACTTGCCCCGAGCGTCGCGAATAGTCCGATACTTGCCAGATTGAAACGCGAATGAAGAGCTCCGCACTTCGACACGCCTCGGTCTTTAGCGCAGTAAACGGAGCGTTTACACGGTCGCCCCTTCAGCATAAAAACGCTGCCGATCACCTGGGCTGATCGTGACGCCCAGCCAACCACCATGGGCCAGGATCAATGCCAAGTGCCCATGCCTGGTCCCGACAGCAAGTCCAGGACGCTCCAAGTCGGTTCGACGGTCGACTGCGGACGGCGTCAGGCTAACACCGAACTGCACTGCGGGTGAAGTTCACCGTGAACAGGTCGTTCATTGCATTCCCAGATGATATACGGTTTCTGACATTCTTCGATTTTGACGCCCCATCACCATTCGTTGCCGATTCTCGACTTCCGGATAGCTTACGGATAATGGAGGTGTCCTTGGAAGACTCAGATATGATGGCCATACAAACAACCTGTTGTCTCGCCGTCAGACACTGACTCCATGCCAAAGTATACGCTATAATTATACCGATTCGTACTGTATACTTCAATGGCCCATCTGCCGACTCGCCCAGGGAGATGGGTTCATGACCTCGCCCCAGTTTCATCTCAGAGTCGACGACAGAGTCGACGACACCATTTTTTTTTGAGATGACAACATCTGTACGGCTTGTCATCCCCAAGTCGCCTCGACACCATGTCGTCGCGCATGAACGGCGGCGGCGGCGGCGGTCATCCATTTGGTGCGCGCTGCTTCTTCCCCAACTTCCGACAGGATGTGCAAGACGAGGAGCGCATTTTTGGTCGCGTCAACACTGTCCGCTCGGTGCCGGACAGAACGCACGAATTTTAGTCACTTGTGAAGAGAAAGATGCTGGCGTCTGCAAAATGGAACGATTGCCCGAACTCGTGTCACGTTCAAGGTCTTTGGCGATTCTGGATGCGACCACTTGCGTTTAGTATTGGATGGAAAGATCATTGAAGCATTTCGGAATGAATCGATCTAAATTCGTCGAAAATGGTCTTTTGAATCCGGGCACTCAGCGGTACAGACCTGCAGCCCACGATTATTTGAGTTACACGGAAGACTTAATTCCGAATAAAAAAAGTGCAAATATCATCTGGAATCACCGACTCGTGAAAGGAAATGTAATTTACCTGATTTTTTCGTACCGATTGAAGACAGTCGGTGACTGGAACTCGAACCGTGGCCCAAGATGGCAGTTGTGCCACCAACCGATTTCCCCGCTCGAACGAGTTTTGTCAAAATATCAAAATGTAAAATCGCCCTCCCCTCTCGCTCCGCCGGCCTTTCTCCGCCCTAGCCCGTCCCGAATTCTACAAAATTGAATTGCGGGACTGCTGGTTTGAATCGCATTCGTCCTCTCCTCCCCCTTGTGGCGCTCGACTCGGTCGGCAGAGGCGGCCCAGAACGGAAAAAGGTTCGCAGTCCCCGAAAGAACCGAGAACCGCGAAGAGAAAGGGGGAGGCGAGGCGATCGACCGCCAGGCAACGCATCGACCCGACCGACAGACGTGCCCGACCGCTCCCGGAGTGCCGCCCGCCCGCCAGCCAGCCACCCCTCGAGCGCCTGATGGACCAGCGCAACCCGTACGGGCTGCCGCAGGGCCGCGCGGGCATGCCGAACGGCATGTCGCCGCCGCAGCGCCAGCAGCAGCAGCAGCAGCAGAACATGATGGCGCCCCCGCAGCACTTCATGAGCGACATGCTGTTCGACCCGCTCGCCATGCCCATGGGCAACGGCATGTACCACCCGAACGCTGGCGTCGCGCCGCACGGCGGCCACCGCGGCCTCGGCGGCGCCGGCGGCGGCATGGGCGCCTTCCACCAGCAGGGACTCGTGCCCGACGACGACCCGCGCTTCGTGGAGGACATTATGATGGCGCTCGGCGGCGACCCCGTGGGCGTCGGCATGGGCGACCAGAGCCACCTGGGCCAGATGCCGAACCACGTCTACGACCAGCCGCACATCATCCCGCCGCGCGCGCAGGCCCCGCCTACTCAGCGCGGCTCGCTCCAGCAGCCCGGCGGCATGATGGGCCAGAACAGGATGCCCGGCCGCGGGGCTCAGCCGCCCAACATGGGTGCGCCGAGCTCGATGCAGATGAACCACATGGGCGTCGGCGTCTCGATGCAGCAGCAGGTGCCGACCCAGCCGACGTCCTCGATGGGCGGCGTGAGCGGACTGAGCGGGCTGGCTGGCCCTCTGGCGCCCTCGACGGCTCCCTCGGCGCCCGCCAATAACCGAAGGCAAAACAACTCGTCGGTCGCGCCGAGCGCGCTAATCCCTGCCAGCAACTCGTACTCGAAGGGGTCGAACAGCTCGGCGCTGGCGACGACGAATAGCCACGCGGGCAGCAGCGACGACGAAGCAGGCATGGGCGACGACGACATCAGCAAGAAGAAGGAGCGTCGCCGCCAGCAGGTTCGCTACGCGTCGCGCCGCCGCCGAAAGAAGCAGAAGGACGAAGAGAGCTTCCTGCGCGACCGCATTGAAGAGCTCAAGGAGCAGATCCGCATCATTGGCGGCGACCTGACGGAGCAGTGCTCGCAGATGGCGGGCATGAGCGAGCAGGCGCTGACCGAGGCGTACGAGAAGCAGATGCTGACCGTCCAGACGCTGCGCAAGGACAACAACAAGCTGAAGGAGCAGCTGCTGCAGCACGAGAACTTCGCGCGTATGATCCAGTACGGTCTCAACGCGCTGCCGAGCGACTGCCGCGACGTGGACCGCAAGAAGATCTCGAACGTGCCCATGTGGTTCAGCGACCAGATGAACCCGCTGAAGGGTCCGACGCTCGTCGTGGACCTCAACCTGTGCCACGAAGCGGTGCGCCAGGCGTACAACGAGCTCAAGGGCTTTGGTCCGTCGGTCAACTCGAAGACGAACGTGTGCTACGCCATGGGCTGGAAGACGGAGCTGTGGGCCACGGGGACGTGCCTGAGCTTCCGCGCCGTCCGCTCGATCGGCGACAAGAACATTCGCGAGGTGGCGAACGCCTCGTGGGACATCATCACCTCGCCCGACAAGTGCAAGCGTATTTACCCGGACGTGAAGCAGTTCCGCGTACGTATTTGCCGTGTCGACCGACACCTGCGGATTGTGGATCAACTGCGCGCAACTGATCTAACGACCTGCGTCTTGTCGTTCCATGTACACAGATCCTGCAAAAGGTGACGGACGATATCGTGGTGGTGCACCGCATCGCGTCGGTGGCGTCGGACCTGTCGGACCGCGAGTTCATCTCGGTGGCGTTCCGATTGCGCGACGGCGACAACTACTACGTGGGCACCAAGTCGATCTCGGTGCAGACGGAGTCGGCCGAGAACTGCATCCGCGGCGACGAGTGCCAGGGCTGGATGTTCACGGGCTCGTCGAACGAGACGGAGCAATGGAAGGCGCACTTCCTCGGCTACTACGACGTCAAGGGCGAGAAGGACGACAAGGTGCTCAACCAGCTCGCCAACGAGGCCATGTTCGGCATGCTGCGGTGGGAGAGCGAGGCCATGCACCCGCTCAGCGTTTAGGCCGCCGCCTCGCGCGTCCCCATTCCCCGTCGACCTGGTCGATCGCAGTCGCCGTCGTCTCCCACCAGCCCGTCCACCAACCTCAGCGAGACGACGCACCGCAACCCGCGAGCGCGGCGCTGGCCGCAGCCCTCGTCGCTCCCCCTCCCGCTGGCTGCCGGCGGGTGTCGCCGGCCTGTGCTCTCCATATTCGCGCTGTGTTTCCCGCCGCCCGCGGCGCTCCATTCCCATGTGTCCCCCCTCCTTTCACTGAATAAAATGGGTTTTATTCAGCACTGCAGTCTCGCTACAGTCCGAGACCAACCCAAAAAAAAACTAGTGATGCACCTCGAATGTCTGAAGTGAGGCGCCAATCACGAAGCGGAGGATGTTGAACGCCGCATTGACATCGCGCATTATGGTTGGGCCTATAACACCTACCTCTGCCACTATCGAGTGGCTCGAAAGCAGCCAAGGCTGGCAGGTCTCCGCGGTGAATGCGCACCGCTAGACAGCGCGCGGCGAAATTACCGCAGCATCTGCCAGTTCTTGATGAAAATGTTCCGCGCTGCGTTCACGTCGCGGTCGGCCTGGTTGCCGCACGACCCGCAGTGGAACACGGAGCTGGCGCCGAGCGAGTGGTTCTGCGCGCCGCATGCGGAGCACGTCTTGGACGTGTACTCCTCGCCACACAACACGACCGCACCACCCACTCGCTCCAGCTTGTGCGTTA
>JAADYF010000386.1:0-23015 GCA_023338175.1 Phytopythium delawarense
AATGTGACGTACACTATTGACTCCAGAGTACGGGTTCACGGTACTCTCTGTAGCTTGGCGGCGTACCCAGGTACGCCGCGTGTAACCCTGTTACAGGCAGAGCTGGGAGTCAAGTACCACTCGATCTGCCAGACCGGAAAGCTGTGGAAGTTCTTCAGGAACCCGAAGAACCGACGCTGGCATAAGCAAGTCAGTGAAGAGGTTCGTGCTTCGGGCTTTCGAGACTTCATGAAGGCGGTCCGGTCATCTAGGGCGTTGTACGCGGCGCTGAAGGCGAAGGGGAAGAAGACCTCGTACCCCGAGCTCAAGTTCAAGAGCAAGTTCAAGCTGTCGGACACGATCGAGCTACGAGCGAGGTCGGTAACCTCTACGTACTCTGATGAAGGTGAGACTCGAGTGTGGTTCCACCCGCTGTTCTTCGGTTTCACAGAGAAGACGGACGGCATCGCCATCCGGAAGCTGCTGCCGGAGCTCGAGTACTCGGTCCGGCTCCAGCGCCTGCGCGAGGGCGAGTTATACCTGCTGGTCCCGCAGCGGCGGGCGTGGCGGTCAGTGGACTCGAGGCGCGTCTGCGCCATCGACCCAGGTATGTGCAACTTTGTGACGGTGTATGACCCCTCGGGCCGCACGGTCAGCGTGACAGATGCCTCGGCCGTGATCAAGTGGCGCTTCGATAGCATCGACTCGATGAAGTCGGTGCTGTCGAAGCTCGAGAACGAGCGGTGCCATGATCCACGGTCCGAGAGCGAGATCGTGAGTGCGCGGCGCCAGCGCTACCGTCTGTGCCGGCGCATTCGCTACACGAACCGCCGAGTGACGAGGATGATCTCGGACATGTACCACAAGGTCGCGAGTTGGTTGGCAGCCAACTACCGTTGCGTGCTCCTGCCGACTTTCCGGACCTCGCAGGTGGTCAGAAAGTACGAGCAGGAGTCGGCAGCGGACGGCACGCCAGCGAGCTCTGCCGAGGACAGCACGACGAGTAAGACGGGTGGCCCTGACAACACGGCGGGGACACAAGCAGCTCCACTGACCCGTGGCCGCAAGCGCAAGGTTCGCAGTTCGACTGCTCGCGCGATGTTGTCGCAGAGCCACTACCGATTCAAAATACTGCTTAAGTACAAGATGGACCGCGTCGGCGGCGTCCTCGTCGAGTTCGGCGAGGAGTATACGTCCAAGACGTGCTCGGCGTGCGGCGAGCTGAACGTGTCGCTTGGCGGCAGTCGCGTGTTCCGCTGCCAGGTGTGCCGTGGCCACTTCGACCGCGACATCAACGCCGCTAGGAACATCTACATGAAGACCTGGCAGCTGCTGCAGTAACTCTGGGCGGCTGTCTAGCGGTGACGCCAACATCGCGGACGACCTCCTGGCCCCGCTTCGGCGGGGTGTAGGTGATAGGGCCTACCAAAATGGCTGGTGAGGGTGGCGCGGTTGAATGTCGCTCGAATGTCGCTCGAATTTCCGTTAATTGTTCAGTTCCAAGTAAGTACCGTGAACACTCGAGTAATGGCCCGTAACTTCAACACTGGCTCACGAAACGACGCCGCCTCTCGGTCTCACAACCCATACTGAAACCAACTGTAAATCCTCCACGCCGCCACCATGTCCACGCATGGGCTATTCTCGGCAGCGAACTTGGTGCTTGCCGCCCTCCCTCCGGTTGGTTTCGCGCCGCTTCTTGTGCTGTGCAGGCGCCCGGACGCCGGCTCGCCCCGTTTCCCCGCCCGCCCATTGCTCGTCCGCACATTCGGCCCGCAATTCACAGCGCACAGCGCCGCTTCTCCCGTCTCCAGCCGCTTGACTCGCAACATGTCGTGGCAAAGCAACTGGGGGACGGTCAAGGCGACGAACGCCAAGGCGGCCGCGCTCTACTACGAGGTCGCCAACGTCGGCAAGACCATCGAGAGCTCCAAGAAGCGCGTCGTCTGGCGGCTCAAGGTCGAGGAGGGCCGCGAGTTCGAGATCACGCTCACGCACTCGCTCGCGTCCGGCAAGAAGGTGCTGCGCGTCGACAGCATCGTCAAGTACACCTCGCAGTCGGTGAGCGCCACTCCATCCCACCTCCTCGTTGTACTGTGTCTCTGCCTGTGATGCTGACTGAGGATGCGTCATGTTCGGGACACAACAGCTCTCGTTCGGCGACTGGGACTACGTCTTCAACCTGCCTGGCGGCCACTGCGTCCACATCATCATCAAGCCCTCGGTCGAGCTCAACGACATGTATGGTACGTCCAAAGCACTTCCTGTCAGCTCCAGCGCCACTTCGGTCGAGGCCAAGACATTAACGCGTCCATACACTCACTCACCAGATCTGATCATCGATGGCATGTCGTTCCGCCGGCTTCCCGACCGCCTCGACCCCTCCGCTCGCTCCAAGAACGGCGGAGTCACCTCCGCGACGGCCTCCAGCAGTAACTCGCGCAAGCCCAACAGCAGCAGTACGTACTCGTACAGTAGCGGCAACTACGCCGGGAGCAATGGCGGTGGCGGGTCCCGCAATGCGTCCTTCGGGCCATGGGAGTGTCCGCGCTGCACGCTCGTGAACGAGAAGCCGCTGGCACCCATCTGTGAGGCCTGCGGTGGACCCAAGCCTGACATCATCTGTGAGTCCGGTACACAGAGCTTGCTCTCATGCTGACAGCGCCTCTAACCCTGTGACTGCTCGGTGTCTCCATGAATATCAGCCCCCGAGGCGCGAGTCCGAGCGAAGACAGTGGCTGAAGGCCGCGCGCCGGTCCCTGCGGCCCCCACAGTACGCGCGACGGCCAAATCCACGGCTGCAGCTCCGTCCTCGTCGTCTGGGGAGTTCTTCTCCAGCAGTTTCAGTGCGACGACCAAGGCCGATGTCACCGCGGGCTTCGACGCGTTCGCCGCCGCGCCTCGCAAGAAGTCGGACCATGACATCTCGTCGATGCTCGCCGGATTGGACTTCACGGCCGCGGCTCCGCCCGTGGCCGAGACAGTATCTGCAGACGCTTCCTTCGACCCGAACGGCGGAGCGTCGTCGTTCCCAATGGAGGGCGATGCTGGTAACCGCGTACGTCGATCCCTGGTCAATGGACGCCCACATCGATGAACTGCGACTCACATGACGAATGCCTATGCAGACGGCGAGCGGAGACCTATGGGACTCCAACATCGTCGACCTGAACCTGCGACCGGAGGACAAGAAGCTGCAGCCGCGCTCCGCCAAGAGCTATCAGACGCTCGAGCAAGCGCGGCTGCAGGCGCCGAAGGAGAAGGTGCCGGTGCTCCCGCCGCCGCCGCCACAGATGTCGGTCTCGATGGCTGCAATCCCTGTGGTTGCGCCAATGGGCTACTACGTCACCCCGGCGCAGGTGCCGCAGACCGGGTACTACAATGGTGTGCAGCCCATGTATGCGACTGCAGCCACCCCGGGCTATGGAATGGGCGGTCAGCCGCAACAGCTCGGTGGCGGTGGGTACGGCGGAGCACAAGTGCCTGGTGCGTACCAGTTCATGACCGCGGCACCAACGAATGCGGGCATGGGCGTCCAGAAGCCACAGCCAATGCTGTCGGCCGACCCGTTCGCGACGCTCTCCTGAGCACGCTGGGACACCTTTGGGACATCAGCAAGCGCGTGTGTGCAGTCGCTGAGCTGCAATGACAGGTCTAACCCAGCATATAAAGCCCCTTCGACTCCTCAACGTCTGCGAGATCATACCATTGTGCGACTATTGGATGCCTTGCCCACTTCTCGTTGACGACGCACCCTCCAGCCGCATCATGTCGGGCCACACAGGCACTTGAACGACGTCTTCTGGTACAGACAGTTGCGGTTGGCGGGATGCTTGGGGTCAAACGTGCTTCCGTTCACGTGTTTGCCCTTGTAGTAGCACTGCTCGCCGGAGCAGTAGCAGTGGAAGTTGTGGAAGTGGCAGTCAGCGTCGGTCGAGCATCCGTCCAAATGGAACGTTGACGGATCGTTATCACGTCCTGGTCCGCTGTTCACCTCGAACTCGAAGCGGGCCAGCACCGGATAATGGTCGGACAGGTCGATCAGATCCATCTTCATGTTGCTCTCTGCGGCTGTCCAGTCAACGGAGAACGCGGGCACCTGGTTCACGATCGCTTGCAGTGTCGGTGGATGCAGCGGTTGTTGATATGGCTCTGCACAACATCAACACCGTACACCTCAGACCGAGCCGCTCTACCAAAGCGGAGATGCCTCCTCGCGTCTTCGTACCTCGCGCGTAGAGCACGTAGTCCAGCCATTCCAGCGGGCAGCATGGACAGAAGCACATGTTGTTCGGCGAGATGAAGATGCTCTCATCCAGCCACTCGGGTCCGCGTTGAACGCCACACGTGAGGCGCGTCAGCAAGTTCGGGCGGTATGTCCCGTTCTGGATACAGTCGAAGTCATCGTTCAGCCCAGAAAGCTGTCGTTAGCGATATCGCATCGATGAATTCTGTGCGTTTGGCCTATTGCACATACCTTTGGCGCTCCCCAGCTCTGGACGTACTGCGCCGAGCACTTGTTGCTGTTGGCAGCGCCATCCCGACCGACCAACAGGTTCGTGTGCGGGCTGCTCCAACAGTGCATCCGTGTGGCGAACTTCAGTGTCAGGCGCCGATATCATCGCGTTCCAGACGAAGACGACACGATGAAAACCACGTACTCGCTGGTGTAGCGCTGCGAACCGACTTGCACCGGCGCAGTCGCATTCAGCAAGTCGACCAAGTGCGCGACCTCGGCCGCGAAGGAGTGGTTGTCAACGTTGAAATCCCCCGCGAAGATCAGCGGTTCGTGGTGAGGGATCGCCATAGCTTCCACGAACTGCCGCATCTGTGGGTCGCATCGTACGGACACATTCAAAGTCATCTGTCTGCTATCTGCAGGGCGATGCCCAGCAGTGCTCTACCTGTTGCGCCTGCCGAACGCGGTCAGCCCTTCCTTCCACCGTCGACCACGCCTAAGAAGCCACCGAAGCGTGTGGTGACACTGTCCGTTAGTGATGTCCTCGTAGTCAAGCCACCCCAATGAACACACACATGCACAGCTACCCGTGGCGCTTGCTGCACCTTGGAAGCAGCGTCCAGCATGCTACTAAGCACTGCACTACTCTACCTGCATGTGCGTGGCGAACACGTTGAAGATCTTGGCGACGCCACCGACCGTCTTGAGCACGCGCGCGTACTTGACGCCCTTGGCGGCCAGGCAGTCCGAGTAGTGGCACGCGTCGCGGTACACGTGCTGCGCCTCGCGCTCGATGGGCCAGCGCGACACGACCAGCACGCCGCCGTTGAGCAGGCTCGTGAACGGGTCGGGGTCGTGCAGCACGCTGGTCGAGTGGCTGAACCCGAGAGCGCGGAACTGCGCCAGCATCTGCTCGCGCTGGCCCTTGACGTCGGCCTCGGCGAACGTCACGACGTCGATGGACGGCGAGACGCGCGCGAGCGACGCCGGGATGCGCGCCAGCCGCGCCGCCTGGCCGTCCCTGGACACCTCGGCCGGCCGCCCGAAGACGTTGTACTGCAGCACCTCGAAGGGCATGGACGCGCCCGCTGCGACATACGCGTGGAGCAGCACATACAGCGCCAGGACGCGCAGCAGCAGCGGCGCCATGTCGGGGGATGCCGCAAATGCGTGTTGAGATCGTGTGAAGTCGATTTGCATTGAATGTACGAGGTTCCTGTGAAAACGACGAGCACTCGTTTCAACAGGTCGACGCTGACTGCTATCTCACCGACCTGCTATAATACGTGCGTGTGGATTTCCAGCAACTCGACATCCATGGAATTCTCAAAATCGTCGATTAGAGGTCGGAGGCTCCATACAAACATCAAGATGTCAGCCACAACGATCATCTGCGGCCCATGTTGAAGTTGCAAGCCATGGCAGTGGAGAAGACGACTTGGACGCCTCGAGCTGACCCAGCCACTGCGGTGAGGAGATCCTACAAGGCCAAGGAGATCAAGGAGGAGGAGAAGAAGCTTGGAGCCGCGCCTCCGCCGCAGACCGATCGCTGCGCGGTCGCGATGGGGAAGGTACTCTTCAAGCAGCTGCGGCGCCACATCTTGACGAAGATGCCGGTGGAAGCGACGGCGGTGCCTGCTACTCCTCGAGACGTTGTTCGACGAGATGGTGGATCGCCCTTTCGTGCCACCGGTATCGTTCGACCTGTCGTCCTTTACGGACGAGACGGCGAGAAAGCGTTCGGAACCGCTTCGATCTTGCCATGCTGGCGGTCGCAGCGGCAGTTCGGACTTGCCAGCGTCGATGTGGACGTGCTGGGCGATCTGATCACCAGGATGCTGCTCGTTCCAGTCGCCTCCGACTGAATTCTCGACAGTTTTGCCCGGAGCCGATTGTGGTTCAAGTGGCTTCACTCATTCCCCCATTGGAGATTGAGGAGGCTCACTTGCGCTGCTGTCCATGACAATCGTCCACGCAGGCACGAGACTTACTGGAGCTAGCTCATTGACAACCGTGACGGATCAATTGCCTACAGAGAGCGCGTTGGTATAGGAGAGCGACTTCTTCTACGCTACGTCCTTGATAGGGATGCCATGGCGCTGCTCCGATCTGTTGCTGGGGTGTTGCATTCATGACGAAATATCACAAAATGGACGCTTGCTGGACCACTTGGACTCGACTCAAATGACCGCTTCCCTCCCAAACTCACCAACCAAACTCCGCTCGATCCACACACGCTTTTGGGAGAAACCGTTTCGCCTGGTGTCTTCCCCGTCAAACCTCTTCCCCTCCCGCCAGATACGACAGACATTTCGATCTCCAATCGTGGACGTGCCCTCCTTCGCCACTCACTTGCCAGAATTGCGCGTCGATCACCTTGTCGAGGCCACGATGGAGCGCGTACCCGCGCAGAGCAGCCTCCGTGAACGCAAATAGCGTGTCTTTCTGGTCTGGAAGGATCCGCGTGGACGTGATTGCGCGCTCGACAAGGGGTCGAAGGCACTCGACCTTGACACTGGTTTCACTCTTCGCTTCGCCAGCAACCAAACACTCCAGCCGCTGCCACACCAACTGGTACACCCGACAGAGCACCTTCAAATTGCTCGACACAGCGTCGTCATAAAGCTTCTGGGTCCACTTCGTCATCTCGGTGACCTCGTTCAATAGCGACACTTCAGTCACCAGGGACTCACTCTCGGGCTCGGCCGCTCCAGCTTCATCAGGTGATGCCTCACCTCGAGCGAGGATCGCGAGCTCGTCCACCACTGTGCCGATCTTGATTCGCTTCGTTGGGTCGTGCACACACATCCGCTCGACCAGTCGCCACTGCTCATCGGCGCACAGCTCTGGGCGGAGTGGTAACTCGCGCCGCTGCGTCACGTAGTGCTTGACCATCGTGTTGTCGAAGGATCCCCATGGCAGCGGAGGAGGACCCTCTCCTTCGACTTTCTTCAGCTTCACAAACTCAGCAACCCGCAAGGCCTCCACGACGCACATGCCCAAGGCGTACACATCAGATGCGAACGATCGCTTCGAGGCACCAAACTCGATGCACTCTGGCGCCACCCACTGCCACGCGCCAGTCAGCCCAGCGTCTTCATCGTCAGCAAGCGAACTCAGTCCGAAGTCTGTCACCTTGGCCTTCCCGTCGTTGCCAATCACGACGTTATTGCACTTCAGGTCGCCGTGGATGATGCCGCGCGACTGCAAGTATTGGATACCGAGCGCTGCTTCATACAGCCTCGTCCACAGCTCGTCCGGGTGCCGTCGGAGGTACTTGTCCAGCGAACCGAAGCCGGCGAACTCGCACGCGAAGAACGGCGTCCCGATATGACAAGCACCGAACAGTCGAACCACGTGCGGGTGGCTCAGACCAAACCAGACGTCCACTTCGTGCTCGAACGTGGCTCGAAGGGCCTTCCGCGCCTCGATATCATCGACCATCGTGCCAACAGGGGTGCTGACAGCAGACTGCGACATGCTCATTGACCAAGAGGACGCCTCCGTGCTCGTGCTCTCCCCGATTCGCTTCACCTGCTTCACAACCACCTCCGAGTCGAGCCACTTTGCGCGATACACGTCGCCGAAACCGCCTTCTCCGAGACGCTTCATCTTGTCGATCACTAGTTCGTACCACGGCAGAAACCACGCGGGCGTCGACTCTACCGACTTCTGCGCGGTACCTTTCGAGACGGTATCAGCGTATGCCTTCTTCATCACTGCGAGCTGCCCTGCCGTATAGTCAGACGCGTGGGTGTCAATCTCCGACTTCAGCAGAGAAATGAACGCTGAACGCTCTTCTTCGCCGTCGATGTCACTCAGGACCACCATCGTCTGCGAAACCTCGGACACGAACAACTCCAGCTGCTGCTTCCGCTGCGCGTCCCACCGCTGCTCGCGTTCAGCATTGGTGGCTTCAGCACCGTCCAACATCGCCCACAAAGCACTCGCGCGTCGTCGCAAAGCGGTCAGACTGGTGTTTGTTGCCCTCGTCGATGACAGCGCCGCAACTCGGTTTCGGTAGGATCCAGGCACCATCGCATCGCTCAGATCTACGAGGAGTGAGTGATACTCATCCAACAGTTTTGTTGGCTGACTCGCTTGGCTGAGCTGAGCTTGGATCACCTCGATCTCTTGGATCACGAGTTGTTCCAGCGGATCCGCGTTGTGCTGAGAGGCAGCACCACTAACCTTGCTCCACAGCTTCGCCAGCTCTCCGTTCCTGTACTCGTGGACGTTCACCTTGGCAGGGTCTTGCTTTGGTTGGAATACACGGCCATCCGCGACTTCTTTCGCACATAAACCCTCGACCATCCGAGCAACGTGCGCCGCTGTCACGCGTTGGTCGGGGCTTTGAGCACACGCACGGGACAGCAAGAGCCGAGTGTCTTGGTCAAGAGGCCCGGCTGCTTCCCAGGTTGCAGAGTCAGACTCGGGGTCCCATCGCTCTTTCAGGTCAGCGACGCTGTTCTCACTGTACGTCTCCCAAGGTGCTCGCCCCGTCACTCCCTCCATCACGCAGAGCCCGAACGAGTAGATGTCCGCTGCGAACGAAGCCTCTTTGCCTTTCAACTGTTCCGGTGCCTGATATCGCACCGACCCAAAGCTCCCACTTGCCACCGACGATCCAGCTGCAGCCCCGCTCCTCGAAACCGTCAGACCGAAGTCAGACAGTTTTGCCACGCCGTCGCTGCCCACCAAAATGTTGCTGCTGCGAAGGTTCCCATGCACAATCTTGCGTTCGTGCAAATACGCGAGACCCAACGCAGCTTCGTACAGAAACTTCCATGGTGTGGCCCTCTCGCCTTTGCGTCGGTAGCCGTTGAGGTACTCGACTAGCGGCCCGTTGCTGGCATGTTCCAGTACGAAGAACGAGTGACCAACGTCGCATGCTCCATACAGCTTGATCACGTTCGGGTGCCGCAATTGATGCCACACAGCGACTTCGTCGGCAAACGAGGAAGTGGAGGCATCCGGTACAAATAGCTTGACGACGACGTCAGCGTCCAACCACTTGCCGAGATACTCTCCGCCGACAGCCCCGGCGTCAGCGGGCTTGACCAGCTCGATATCAAAAGGAGAGACGCCCCATCTTGCCGAGGATGAAAAGGATGTTGACGCCACAAACGACGTGTCCGTGCCCAAGCCACCAACAGTGGACTCGCGCTGAATATGCTGCAACAGGAAGCTTCGGATCTCGACATGCCCGTGCTTGGTAGCCATAATAGTTGCTGTTTGCTCGTCGACGGTCTTGAACCCCACGTCGGCGCCTCTTTCCACGAGAAACTGCACGATTTCTAGATCGCCACTCAACACTGCGTGCATGAGCAACGATCGGCCTTCGTTGTCTCCAGCAGCATTCAAGTCGACGCCTCTTTCCACAAAAAACTCTACGATGTCCAAAAAGCCGCTTTGAGTCGCGATCATGAACGCTGTCTGTCCGTCGTGGTTCCTGGCGTTCACATCGGCGCCTTGGTCTGCAAGGAACTGCACGACGACCAACTTATCACTTCGTGTTGCCTGCATGATTGGTGTCTCCCCAATGTCGGTCGCGGCATTGACGTCCGCGCCTTGTTCCACAAGCTGTTGCACTACCTCCTGCTCACCGGTTTGAGCCGCGAGTATGAGCGCCGTCCATCCAGCTTGATCTGCTGCGTTCACGTCGACCCCTTTGTCGACGAGGATTCTCACGACACCCAGCTCGCCATTTTGAGCCGCAAGCATGAGTGCTGTCCAACCAGCATTGGTAACGGTGTTCACGTCGGCACCTCTGTCCACAAGAAACGGCAAGATATCCATCTTGCCAGTAGATGCCGCAGTTGTGATCGCTCTCTCCCCGTTCTTGGCAGCCGCGTTCATATTGGCGCCTAGGTCCACGAGATACCGGACAACGTCCAAGCTGCCACTTGCCACCGCACGCATGAGCGCCGTCACTCCGTCGTTGCTAACAGCGTTGGTATCAGCACCTCTGTCCACGAGGAGCTGCAGGGTCGCCAGGTTTCCGCTTGACGCCGCAGACAAAAGCGGCGATATCCCATCGTTGTCCATGGCGTTGATGTTGGCGCCTCGGTCTACGAGATACTGGACGACTTCAAGGCTGCCGCATGAGACCGCGGCCATGAGAGGTGTTGAGCCATCTTCGTCAACGGCGTTCACATCGGCGCCGCTGGCGTCCAGATTCTGCACGATGTCCAGATTGCCAACCGACGCGGCAGCCCTCAGCGCCGTCCTCCCGAAGTCGTCGACGGCGTTGACTGCGGCACCTTTGAGTAGGAGATACTGCACAACGTTCACCTTGTTGCCCCACACCGCACGCGTCAACGCGGTTTCCCCACTGTTGCCGGTAGCATTCACGTCGGCGCCGCTGTCCGCGAGATACTGCACGATATCGACTTTGTCGCTCGAAAGCGCAGCCAGCAGCGGCGTCTCCCTGTTGTTGTCGACGGCGTTCACATTGGCACCCTTGTCCACGAGATACCGCACGAAGTCCAGCTTGCCGTTCCACACGGCGCGCACCAGGATCGACCACCCAGAGTTGTCTGTAGCGTTCACGTTGGCGCCTCCGTCGATGAGACACTGAACGACGTCCAGACTGCCACTCGATACCGCGCGCATCAGTGCCGTCTCGCCATTGCTGTCGACAGCGTTCATGTCTGCTCCTTTGTTCAGAAGACACCGCACTACATCCAGCTTGCCGCCCAGCACCACGCGCATGAGCGCGGTCTCTCCGTTCCCGCCCGCAGCATTCACATCAGCACCTCGGTCAACGAGGAGTTGCATGACGTCCAGCGAGCAACTCCACGCTGCAGCCAGCAACGCCGTCTCCCCTGTACCGGAGATCGCATCGACACTGGCGCCTCGGTCCGCGAGATATTGCATGACGCCCACGTGTCCGTTTGCAGCCGCACCCACGAACGCAGTCCGACGGTCCCAGCCGCCGAGCGCGTCCACGTTCTCTCCTTCGGCCTCCACCATCGCCCTCACGCGCTCCAAGTCGCCCGCACTCGTGGCCTCGACCAGGAGATCGGCCGCGCCATCGTCGCCAGTTCCCTCGCCTGCCATTTTGCTAATATGGTCGCGGTGGGAACGCTTGGCGTCTCTGGGCCAGAGAGGGAATGCGGACCTCAGATCTCAGCACCTCCTGTTGACGTTGCGAATAGCTACATCGCATCCATACTGAAAGCAAGATGAATAGGATCGCCATTTCGTGGGTTTGCGGGTCGACATTGGTGACAAAGGCCCACCCGCGACCCGTTTCCAAAACAACTTGAACTAACAAAGAGAACACAAAATACCCGTTTGCAAGAACCGCTGACCCATCAGCCCGTCACAAAAGGTATCTTCGCGTCAGTGTTCAACCTGCAGCCAAGCCGCCAGCACCAGCCAGCCTGACGAAAGCCGATGCCAGCAAAGCGGGTCCATTCGACACGTATCGGAGTCGGTAGGCTACCACAACACCTTCGTGTCCTGAGCGTCCATGCCGCTGCACATGGTGCCACTTCCCTTAGCGCCTCGTGTCGAATGTGTCACTCTTTCATACGGAGGCCCACAGTAACGGAATTGTCAGATTTGGCCGTGCTTCAGATCGATGCGGGAAGAAGCGAGTTGCTCCTCTCGAGCTTCCTCGCATTCCTGATCGTCCCAGTCGCGAGAGAGGCCCAAACAAGTCTGCTGACGACTCTGGGCGTCGTGGTCACCCGTCCAAAAGGCGGCGATGGTCAGCCAGAGTGCTGCGGGTGCGTTGGAAATCGCTTCATGCGCCGCGGAGGGACTGGGACGGCATGCCACAGCTCGCTACCACCACTTTCGCGACGCGGTCGATGCGATGGAAGCCTCCAAAATCGACCACGCGCTCTTCGGACTGCTGCTGAGCGCCGAGAGCATGCGAGACGAGATGCGCGCGTACGAGGCACAGGCGTCCTGGCTGCTGCGGCTGGCGCAGACCGGACACTTCGTCCGTCAGATCCAGCGACTGCACGGCGTGTTGGACGCCATGAGCTCGCAGTACGATGTGGAGGAGTCTGCGAGTCTGAACAAGTGGGAGAAGGCGCTGGAGCAAGAGAGAAGTGCGCGCGTGGAGCGCTACGATGTCATGCTGGTATCCCTCTCCGCAAGTGATACCGAGCACCAGAGCATCAGTTGTGACCTTCTGAGCGAGATCGAGAGCGAAGAGCAGCAGGAAGAAGTGCTGACCCTGCTCAAGGCCGCTGTGGACAAGTACGGAGACGACATTCTGACGTCGGAGGAGGTTGAGATGACCATGAAGGCCTTCCGAGCCGTCGCCGAGCACACCAACATGATCGTCATGACGCCTCCGTCGTGGTTGGTCATGCCGTTCGAGTACAGCAGCTCATTCGGTCTGTCTCGGTGGGGAAACGACGTGTTCCTTCCAGATGCCGCCTCGGACAAGACACGGTTCATTCGAGACGCCAACGTCTGGTCGGGTCTGAACCATCCGCACGTGGCCAAGTTCCTCGGTGCGTGTCACGTTGGGAGTCGGCCATTCATCGTGCACGAACGAGTGCGGACGCTGAATGCGTTCGTGAGTGAAGCGAAGGACCGGCAGCAAGTGTGGCGGCGGGTGTACGAGGTCGCGCTCGCGTTGCAGTACTTGCATGAGCGAGATCTCAGCTGCGGTAGCCGTCTGACGATGGAGAATGCGATCTGCGCTGAGTTTGAGGCCAAGGCAATGCTGTTTGGAGCTGGGCTTCACACATTTGGGGTTGTTACGACGGTAGTTCAAGGCGAAATCCTGAACTTTGCCAACTCTCCCAACCAACGGATGATGTCGAGAGGTTGTGTGCGCTGATTGTGAACTGTCTGCGTGAGCTGTCATCGCCGACCAGCAACAATATGCTTCAAGCCAGTCAAGAAGACAACCGGAAGGCACGAATTGGTGGAGCGCGACGCGACTTGATGCCGATCACCCGCCCAGACTGTGTGGAAGAGGCCGAGTGGGTGATACTCTCGAGCCTACGGCAAGTCGACGCCGACTCGACGGTTCCGATGCTGTACGTGATCGAACGTCTCAAAGAGGTCGCCGGGGTTCGACTTGATCGGGATCGGTTCGACGAGTCCGGTGTGGTGATTGAAACTCTCCAGGCGACCGGCGGTGTCATCGAGATCGACTCGGTGATGGTGCCTGCACTTGGTCGACGTTCGATAGCAGATATACTCGAGAAGTGTGCTGGGACGATTGACGTCGTGAGCCCTGCCGGGCACATCCAATCGCGCCTGAAGGATATCTACCCCAGATCAAGGCAGCGGGTGTGAAGTACAGTGACGACTTCCAAGCAAAGGAGTTGGTTGCGCAATTTGCCAGTCTTCTTGTTCGACTCCATCGTTCCTCGGAGCAAGCAAGCTGCAGCAACGGGCCAAACCAAGTCAGTCAGTTCTCAATGAGTCACAGAGAGCGCACGAGTATGTTCTCGTTCCACATGGACATTGACCGATTGATGGTGACACACAACCTGTCAAGCGCGGATCAAGTGCACAATTGGAAGCCTGACTGGGTGGCGCTCTCACCCAAGGCACATCTCGTCGCACTGAGTACGCTGATTCATCCTCCTTCTTCTCTTGGTTTGAACCGTTTGACTGCGATCCAAGAGCAATCTGGTGACTTGCAGGTATCAGAACCGGCGAATTTGCTTTCCTCGATACAGCAAGGTCATAAAAATCTGGTCGCTGAACGACGCAATGCTGGCGATGGCGAACTGGTCTCGAGAGCATCGCCGACGCTCAAGAAGTGGTTCATTTCGCCGTCTGAGGTCGAGTTCAAATCGTTCACCGAGTTCAGTCGAGGCGCGTTCGGCTCTGTTCACCACGGCAAATGGTTCGACACTCCGGTCGTCGTGAAGCGCGTCTTTACTGAAACTGGCGATTGCGAACAAATCCAAGCGCAGTTCTTCCAAGAGGCAGACACGTGGTTCCAGTTGAACCACATCAATGTCGTCAAGATGTACGGCGCATGTCACATCGGTCAACCGCTGTTTGTGTGCGAGTACGCAAGCGGTGTTCCTTCGTTGGTAACGTTGGTTCGCGACGGCAACGACGTGCAGAAGGCGAACGCTTCGTGTGCGTTGGCAAACCTATCAGTGATCTATGATGATGACGAAGTGTAGATGATCGTGTCAAGCGGAGCGTGCCTTCGTCGACGGCGTGGATACAAGACGTCAATTATGTTCAAAAGGAGTTTCGAGGTGGAAGAAGACGGAGTCGACGATGCTCATCACTGGGTGCATCAACAGCGGCATGCACGTCGGTGGGATCGTCGATGGGGAAAACGAGTGGAAAGCGACGTTCCCTCACGGATGAATCACCCGGACCGCTTTTCCATTTACAAGAACACGAGATCTGTATGTCCGTTTGATGTGATTTGTTCATTTACGCATGGAGGTGGCGAGTACCTTACTTCCTGGTGCCGTTCCGCCGCTTGAGGATGTCGAGCGCCTCATAGAAGCCGGAGACATCATCTTCTACTGAGCTGGCGGCAGAAATGGTGCTATTGAGATGGCAATCGATAGTCCACAGCAGCCAAAGCAGCGTTAGACAAGTGTTTCGAGCCCAAAACTGGCGAAGGCAGCGTACCTGGCGATGCTGGAGCGGGGCGTGGACGACATGGTCGCGATGGAACTACTGGTGCTGCTGATACTGCTGCGAACACTGCGCGCCTTTCGAGCGTCGTCGGAGGTCGACTGAGCCAGCAACGACGATGACGAGCCGTCAGATTTCAGCACGGAGGCCGATCGAGCACTTGGTGGGCGTCCGGGCGATCCAGACTTTGACGGCAATGCCGCTGGGTCCCGTGGACTCGACACGTGTTTGCTGCCAGTCCCCGCTACGGCTGGAGGTCCACGGCTACTCGGTCGACCGCTGGTGCTTCTGTCTGGCGTTGATACTGTCGTGGTGAGTGTTGGCGTGGCCGCAGATGAAGCCTCCTTGGGCTGAGCGACCAGCGCTTCGGTCAGTAACGCCCCCTTGCCTTGCCGCTGGTACCACAGATCAAACTCCTTCTGGAGCTTCAGGCGGCCCATCTCGAGCATCTTCTGGATATGCTGGATCTCCTTCTTGAGCTCGCTCAGCTCGGCGAACCCCTTCTTGTACACCGCCTTGTAGTGGTCGATCTTCTCCTTCAGACGCAACTCCGCTTCCTGTGCTTCCGGGTTGCTCTCGCTTCCTCTAGTGCTTGAAGTGTCGAGTAAACCTTCGTCAGCGATTGCTTGCTGCTTCCGCAACTTGTCCATTTGCAGCGTGAGCGCCTTGATCTGGTTCCGCGCGTCGTTGACCGAGTTCGCAAGCTCCTTGGCGGCGTCGTACTTTTGCTTGAGCGCGACTTTGTTGTCGCGGATGACGTCGTTCTTCGGGTAGTGCGCCTTGAATGCCTCGAACGCCTTGGTCGGGTCGTCAAGAATGGCCGGATCGACCTGGAACGTCTCGGAGAAGCTCGCGGGCTGTGGTGGTGGTAGCGCTTTCGGCCCTTTGCGTCCGACGGATTGACCTCCAGCCGCGGGTGACGGAAGCACAGCAACATCTTGGCGGTTGGCAAGCGACTCGGGAAGCTCACCTTTGGCGGCCCGGATCATGTTGACCATGATGGCAATTTCGTTGTCTCGCTGCTGAACGAGGCGCTCCAACTCAGCGATCCGCTGCTCCAGTTCCTGATTGCCACTGCCGATTACTCTTACAGGAGCACCTGCGGCGGCCGTTGTCTTTGCTCCATCACCACCACCTCCACCGCCAACTGCAAGGCTCCGGAGAATAGCGAAGCACTCGCGCATCTTCGTATACGTGAACTCGCCCATGTTGAGGTGTGCGCCTGGGTCAGGGTCATTCATGTACTCGTCGCATCGCGCACGGAGCTTGCCGCGCTCGTAGTCCTTGAGCTCGTCTCCTTCCTTCACATCACCGCGGGCGATGGCGAGCTCCTCCTGCAGCGACGCGACCTGCGCCTTGAGTTGCCGGATGATCACCGCCGGGTCGACCTCCTCGTTCAGCCGCGCGTCGTTGCGCACGCGCGCCACTCGCTGGGCAAAGCGACACGTGGACACCGATTCCTGCCAGGGCAAGAGCACGACACATTCAGTTCTAGCTAGATCAACGCAATACTGGCAGGAGCATGCGTAGCAGACTTACATCGGTCTGTTCCTTCTCGGGGCTCACGGTCGCGACCATGACAGTCTTGCAGTTACCGCCGAGCGAGTCGCGCAGCACGGACGTGAGCATCGAGTTGCGGTACGGGATGTGCGCGCGGCCCTTGGTTGCGCGCTCATGCAGCGCGACGATGACCATCTCGAGGTAGTGTAGGCTCGTGTTGATATATGCAGCCTCTCTCAGCACCTGACCCTTGGCCCCTGTCTTGTGCGCGCGCTCGGACCCGGCAAGATCGATCATATGCAGCTTGGACCTCAACACGACCTCGCTGCCAGCTTCTCGGCGCGACTCGAGTGCCAGTGTGAACACACAGTGCGATCGCGAAGACGTCAAGTTCATGGCCGTCTCACTCACGGCACGGTTGGTATCGCCGAGGAAGAGCAGATTCAGCGCGTCTTCCTCTGAGTTGACGGCGTGCATAGACAGATTACGCAGGTGGCAGTTGCCGTCCTCGTCCTCGAGCATGGCGACGCGCGGCAGATCTTCGAGCGACTTGGTCTGCTCGTGGTTCGGGTCGAGCAGGTCGTACCCTTGATTGTTGTAGATCTCGAGGTACGACACGTGCACGCGCAGCTCGCGGGCAGGCGCGCGCTTCATCTCGTCGAAGATCATGGAGATGGCGCGTGGGATGAGCCCACGATCTTCGTATCGTTCCGCGCCGCCCGTGATCGTGAACGTCTTGCCGGAGCCCGTCTGGCCGTACGCGAACACGGTCGAGTTGAACCCGTTGAGCGCGTTGAGCACGCATGGCCGGCCGACGCGGTCGAAGACCTCGTCCTGCTTGGTCACCATGCCGAGCACGGCGTCGAAGCGGAACTTGTAGCTCGTGCGCGAGTTGTTGATGAGTCCCTGCGCCACGTCGCGCGGGATGTCGTAGTTCATCAGCGACGCGTCTTCGTCCCACGTGAAGAAACCCGAGGGCTTCTTGGACGGCTTGACGCGCAAGTAGATCCGCACGTTTGACTCCTCTTCGCTTCCGCCCGCGGCCGAGGAACCCGCACCCGCAACGGAGGAGCTGTCATCGTCGTCGTCATCGACGACGGGTTGGTCGTCCACCGTCTCATCGACTTGCGGTTGCTTGGACTCCTGGTTGTCGCTCCCGCGGCCGCGACCGGCAGGTGTAGCAGCGCGGATCATGGCTGCTGCGCTTTGGGATGAGACCGTGAGTGTATCAAGAGGTCGAGAGGAGCCAAACCTGTCCGAGGTGACGCTTCAAGGCAACATGTTGGCGTCGTTTCGTGCCGGATCGGGGGAGGAACAGGCGCAAAGCGCAGCGTCTCTCAGTGAATGAGACGCCAATCACTCGCAGTGAAGACCACAGATCGCCGTCGCCCTGGCACGTGTGCGGACTATTCATGATGTAGGGCCAAGCCCGCGATTACCTCGACAAGTACATTCGATGGGCGAGGATGTGCTCTCGGATACGCTGCGGGACATCGCACTTGTCGTGTGAGAACGAGGCTTGGCGGAGAGAGGGCGTCGATGAGCCTCGCTCTTCCCACACCAGCGTCTCGATCTCCATCACAAGGCGGACGGCGCCTGTGGCATCCAACCAACAGCAAGTGACGCGTCAGCCGCCTCTCTTCGACACGCTTCCCGCGGATCGAAGCATCGACACGTACTGGTGACGAACGCCGCCTGCCAAGTCTCGCACTGGGACAGCCTCGGCGGAGCGAAGGTGACGGGGATCCCGAGGTCGCTGCACGCGGTGAGCACCAGCTCGCGCGTGCTCCCGTGCAGGACGTCCGCCTGCGCCGTCACGACCGCGTTGTCTCGCACTGTGCAAGCCAATCAGCAAGGTCAGCATGGACTCCATCGTGACCACAACACGATTGGTGCTCAGTACAGGCGGCAGCAGCATAAAGCGCACGGTACCGACGAAGAAGTTGGACACGGTGCCCTCGAGCAGCAAGCGATCGCTCGCGACGCCGGCGTCGTCGACGACCGCCTTGCTCAGGATCACCTCCTGGAACGTGGTGCCCAGCGCCGCCTCGACCTCGCGCGCGTACTGCTCGATCGGGACGCGGTCCGTGACCCACTGTGAGTGCTTGCAGCCGGCGTTCGACCGCCGGTCTCCGTGCACGAGCGCGGTCGCTCCCTGCAGCCTCGGCTGGCCGAACAGTCGACCGCGTCAGTCCTTTCCGTGTGATAGCGGTAACGTCAGGCCGCGCGCACCTGCGGCATCGGGCACAGGTGGACGCTGATCATGGCGGCCGCGTCCTCGGGCCGCGTCCACCAGAGCGCCGTCACCATCCAGTCGCCCTGCGCGCCGGCGCCTCGAGCGGCCAGCGCCGCCACGTGCTCCACCATGTCGGTCGTCTGCTTCTGCATCAGCTCCGCTGCCTCGCTGCTCTTCCGGCCGTCGCCCAGCGCCGCGAGCCCCGCCGCGAGCCGCGCGAGGTGGAACCGCCAGACCACCAGCGCGTCTTTTATCGGCGCCTCCCACGGCCCCGACGCGAGCCGCGCGCACGTGTAGACGCCTGCCGGCCGCGCCAGCAGCAGCGCCTTGGAGCCCGCGAGCTCCGCGGTCTCACGCGCCCCAAAGCTGCGCGCACACGGCGCTGCGTCGGCCGCCACCTCCGCCTCCGCGAGCCACGCCATGTTGCCGCAAAATTGAAATCATCCACCTTCTGAAGGGCATTGCATTTTTTTTCTGGGCAAGAAGAATGGGCGAAAAAAAGTCGGAAAAGGCAAAAAAAGTCAGAAAGCGCGAAAAAAGTCGGAGAATGACGCTAACAAATATATGACGTCTTAAATCAATACAGATCCATACTTTGCATCAAAAGCAGGTGGGGTTCTGTTCAAAATTTCATCTACAGGTGGAGACAAACCAAACAACAAAGCCTTATGACATAGATATTTATATACTATAACGCTGTAACTACCAAATGAGGGCAAGTACTGTTTTTCAGTAGGGTGGCTATTGACAATCTTACCTCAAAACGCGGTCGGTTAATTCAAATTGGGTCTTTGATTTCTCTTCATTTGGTACTGCAAGAACGTTTGCGAACTTGAAGGAATGATGATCAAAATCGAGGTTTTTCCTCCTCCAAAATATATGACGCCTTAAATCAATAAAACACGATAGTTTGCACCAAAACACGGTAGGTTTATTTTCAAATTTTCATTTTCAGGTTAGGGCAATTTTAACAAAGGTGTCTTATTCGACGTGAAAGAGTAAACCGTAACATTTATACTACCAAATTAGGGCAAGTACTGATTTTTCAATTGGGTGACTATTGACAATCTTACCTCAAAACACGGTAAACTATTTTACTTTAGGTCTATGATTTCGTTAATTTTAGGATCCCAGAAAAACCTCGAGCCAATACAAAACGCTAGTCATGAATAAGGTTTTATGTTGGCCCCCTTGCTTTGTGGTCCCAAGACAACCGGAACCGGAAGCGGAGGCGTATTGACCGACCGACTGATCGAGCGGAGATGATGATGCTGCGTCGCGGATCGAAGGCGCTGGGCAAGGCGGCGGGCAAGGCGGCGGCCCCGGCGGCGCGCGGGGTGCTGCGCCAGCAGCGCGCGGGCTTCTCGACCATCTACGACAATGTGACGCCCTACGAGGTGGGCTGGGGTGTGGCGGAGAGAGAAGCGAATGTGAGGGTGTCGTCAGGATGCTGACCGAGTCGAGGTGGTTGCGACGACGACAGGACTCGGTGCGCCACCGCAGCGACGCGGAGCTGCGCATCGCCAAGGTGCCGGTGGTCGAGGTGGAGGGCAACGTGGCCGTGTGCGACGGCGGCGGCGGCGCGCTGGGCCACCCGCTCGAGTACATCCAGCTGGACACCGTGAAGCACCACGCGGCGCAGACGTGCAAGTACTGCGGCGTGCGGTACAAGATGAAGGCCGGCTTCCACGGCGGCCACTAGGCGCCGTCTGCAGTGTGTCGATACGCTGCTCCTCCCTCTCTTCCTGGCGTCGGAAGAGCGTGAAGCAGGGGGGAGGAGGCGGCGCGGTCAACAAGATGAGGAGGACGAAGGAGAGCATGCGAACACGGAACGCAACATGCAGTATATTGAACGCTCTCCCTCGCCCGCCGCCCGCATCTCGCGTCGCAGCGCTCGGTACATCGCATCAGCGAGCGCGTCGCCGTTCAGCTCGGGCTCCAGCCACGCGGGTTCCCTCCATCGAGCGCACAGATTGGCCCCAGACAGCGTGCATCCCATACGAATCTCGGTCATTTTGGTGGTCCTTCCTCCCACCGTGTCGGCGCAAAGTACGCTTACGTACTTTAACCGCACTTACGGACGATGCGCACCTATAATGCGTACTTTGCGTGGCATGAACTTGAAACGGTGTTGCATTTCCTTGCTGACTGGCTGATTGACTGGCGGCCGACTGGATGGTCGACGAGCGGAAGCGCAAGCGCGCGGCGGCGGCTGACGCGGCGGCCGAGGCCGAGCGGCCGGCGAACAAGCGCGCGACCGAGGCGCAGGACGTGGCGGCCGTCGGCCGCAAGCTGGCGAGCATCAACGAGCTGCTGCAGACCGAAGAGACGTCCCAGAAGCGTGCGTACCTTGCTTCCATCCTTGACGAGCATACCTTACCTGTGTGCAGACCGACGGCGGCGCGGCTAACAGGGCCTCGTGAACGCTGGGTGGACCGACAGAGACGTGGCAGATCGGTAAGCGCGTCAAGCGCATCCTGGACACGCACCCGGAGCTGCCGACGGCCCAGCAGCTGGACGCCTTCTTCCTCTGGGGGACAGCACTCGCGCGCCTGGCGTCGCTGAATGAGGACCCGACGCTGGCCGAGGCGGCGGCCGACAAGTTCCAGCAGATGCACGCGCTCTCGGGCGGCGACGAGGCCGCCTTCGGTCCCGTGGGCTTCACGCTCTGGGCGTCCTCGCTGCTCATCGTCGCCACCGAGACGAGCGACCGCGACGCGCTCGACCGCGCGCTCGCCAAGTTCGAGGTGACTGCCTCGGTTGCCTCGGCTGTAGATGAGAGGGTTCATGTGACTGACGTGATGTGGATGGCGCGCGTGATGCGGCGTGACAGCAAGCGGTTGAGGTGGACGGCGGCACGACGTTCGAGTCGCGGTTCCAGCTGGCCAAGGCGCTCAAGGAGGGCGGCGACATGCTGCGCGCGCTTGAAGAGGGCGGCGGGCGGGAGATCGCCAACGAGTACTACCAGCGGGTATGCAGCTCGCACCGGGTCCGCTCAACAGTGCAAGCCCATCCAAGCGGCCTAACGTGACTACGTGACTGCGTGGCAGGCGCTCAAGGTGTGCGCTGTGCTGGAGGAGATCTACGAGCGCGAGGCGTCTGGGTCCAAGGAGACGGACAAGCACGAAAGCAGCGACAAGGACGAAGTCGATGGCGATGAGGAAGATGACGTGGACGAGGACGACGACGTGGTGACGGTGGTGGATTTCGCCGAAGTCAAGCTACTGGAAGCGATTCTGCACGGCAACCTGGAGTCGAACGACTGGGCCAGCCGCTTCGACCGCACGCTCGCGCTCTTCTACAAGGCGCTCGGTACGCTGGATCCCAAGCCTCCACCACGACACCCTTGACCTTACGTGTATTGCGTATTGCCGACAGAGCTGAGCCCGAACAACCCAGAGGCGCTCATGGAGCTGACAAATTACCTCTCTCGGCGCTGTTTGATGGCTGGGAAGCAATCCCCCAGCGCACGGCCGTCCATCAAGTGGGAGCCGCTGTTTGACGACCTGGAAGCGCGGTTCCGCACCGCGCTGCTTGACGTGGACTTCCCCATGGAGGAGTGCCACGAGATCTGCGTGCGCTGCGATACGGTCGCGGACGAGGAGCCTGATATGGACGGCATCGACGTGAGCATCCCGCACATGCTCAACTCACTGGGCAAGGGCCTTGGTGCGTTCCTGCGCGCATTCCCCGATGGCGAGGCAGTGACCTCGGCGTCCGCCAGCGACAAGAAGAAGGTCAAGCCGCGAGGCATTGCGCAGAAGAAGAAGCTCCACAAACAGAAGCAGCAGCAGAACCCGCGGTTCGCGCACGCTGTCGAGGTACTGCGATCCGCGCACCACCTGCACGACAAGCTCGGTGCCTACCACTTGGCCAGCTTGTACGCCAGTTCCGCGTTCCTCGACGAGTCGGTGAGTGCTGTTAATGGTTGTTTGTCCATGCTGTGATCACTGTGTGAGCCTTCTTTTAAACCTTGTCCGCGCCTGACAGAGCTCTCGCGAGTGGCTGGAGACGGCGTCGAGCTACGGCGCGCTGGAAGACGAGTTCGACCCGGAGGATTTCGGGGACGCAGTGCGCGCGCGTCCGTGGTTCCAGAAGTTCCTGCAGCCCGAGGAAATGCTGGACGAAAGCTTCCTCGCCTAGTGAAGCGGCCAAACTGTAGAGGTAACGCCGGTCTGGAGCAGGTCACCGACCCGGACAATCAATTCATCGCTTGACTGTTTGTGCATCTCTCTCTGGAGAGCTCTC
>JAADYF010000387.1:0-22975 GCA_023338175.1 Phytopythium delawarense
CCGCCGTCGTCCACGTCCCTCTGCACTCCCACCGTCATCTCCCCTCCAGCAAGAAGCAAGTGCAGATCAAAAGTCTCCGCTAAAGTCCCCTCCGCCTCCTCCTCCGTCGTCGCCGCCACCGAATCCACCGTCGCCATAATGCGGACCCGCGTCCGCGAGGGCTTCTCCCAGCAGCAGACCTCCCACTAGCCCCGCGGTCCCTCCGAGCGCGGCGCCTGCTCCAGCGCCCATACCCCCCACTCTGCCGGCCGACCCGTAGCCACCCGGATACGCCTGTGGGGCGACAGCAGGCAAGCCCGCGACCGGGTTTCCGCTGTAGTACGGCGTGCTGCCGTCCACCGGGATGGCCTCGGGGATTTGGCTGAGCTCACGGCGGCGGCGGAGACTCTGGAACGCGAAGACGCAGCACGGGCCGCAGCAGACGCACAGGAGGATCGCCCCAAGCAGCCACCACACCCAGCCGAAGCGGTTCGCGGACGGGCGAGCACCGTTCGGGTACGCAGAGGCCGAGCACCGGCAGTCATAGGTGGAGACCTGGCATGTGGCATCGACCGGGCAGCAGCAAGGGCGCCGTGTGCCTGCCCGATCGAGCCAACTGCCACAGAACTGCCCGGGGCGGCCGCGGAACGCGAGCGAGCATTCCCCTCCGTCGGCGCAGCGCTGGCACTCGCTCACGTCTTCAGCGCCGCTCGTGTCGCCATTCGCGGCTCGGAGCGCTGTCACCGGGCCAGCGCAGGCCGTGGCGAGGCACCAGAGCGCGCACAGGGCGGCGACGGCGCAGCGCATGGCGTATCGATGGTTCGACTCGGGCTCTGCGTGAGGTATCGGTCTTCCTCTCATCGCGAGAACACCAGCCGCCTCGTCCCGCATCGGCCCGAATCGGTCCGCATCGCACTACGGCATGGCCTCCGCTGCGGGCCGCCGTGGACGCTGGTTCTTGCTGCGGCACTGCAGTCGTCTCCGATCCCACCTCCGAGCCGAGGCTCCTGACGCGGGTCACTTGCCTCCCCGCGCCGCCGGCATGCGCGCCGCGACCATCAACGCCGCATCTCGGGGCGCCTCATCAGGTGCATCGCGGTGAAGGTGCACCCAGACTGTACCACGAGCCCCTCGAGGCGAGGAGTGACATGAACGCTTCAACTTGTCTACTGACCGCGTCCAGGTGGCCCCGCCTGTCTGCACTCTGATTGGACCGCCAGATAAGAAATTGTCGCACGTCCAATCCCTCTTGTTGGCTTTGCAGCAAGAGCTTTTGACGCTCGATTTCGACGCAAGACTCCGAAATGATGCGGGACACCAGGACAATGAACCAGTCGTGTTGCGCTGCAATGGTTCCGATGCGTGCAGAGCTGTGCTGGATCTCGAGCGTGAGCGGTCACGCCCCCAATTTTTTGGCGTAAAAGCGAATCGCTGGTGCAAAAGGATCCAGACACGACGTTCTAGCGGTTACTCACAGGCGCGCATGCAGGGTTCTCTCTCTCTCGCCCACCACTCTCCTGCTCGTTCGTTCACAGCACCAGCGCCTCTGGAAAAAGATCGGGAGTTGAAGCAAACGGATGTCCCTACAACCTGGTGAACTTCGAGTGCTTTTATCCCAGCGTTTCTAGCGCCAGCTGCTGAAAACTTGTTGGCAAAAGCAAGGCAGCTGTTGAAATATCTGAGGTCGGATTCCACAGGCTGACTTCTTGGCTCATTTGATCCTGCAGGGGACAGTTGCTGTTATATCTATACACCTTTAGCAACACATATGGACTATTTATTCAATTTATATGATGTATTGAAGACTTAGAATGCAACAAGTATACGCTTGGCAGCACATCCATTTATCCGGATTGACATGTAGAATTAACCATTTCATGGTATCAAGACATCAGTATACAGTCCGTGGGCTAACACCAACCGGATGGATGTCCTCCACTCTCTATGAACTTGCGTTTGCAGTCACATCCACGCCTCAAAGTTCTGACGCAGTCTCTTCTGCAAGTAAGGCAGCTCTGGTAGTGCTCTATACATTGCGCAAGAGGCGCTGAACGCTTCCTGCTCGCATCATCTGCGGGCACATTTCTCATGGGCAGCGGATGCCACCCGTCCGTTCACTTTGCTTGTTCACTGTGCGTGCAACCCTTTGATCATCCCACCCGACGCTCCGTTTTGAAGCAACGGCGCATGAGACTAAAAATACTGACGCCGCGCTTCTTATTCAAGGAAACATCAGCGGCGGCACGAGAAAGCCAGCCAGCAGCGAGGCGAGTGGCGGCTTTGTCTCTCGCCAAAGGGTGCAAACGTCACGTCAATGCCAGCAGGTGGCCGCGCCAAACCTGCCGGCGCAACAGCCGGTGGTGAGGTAACACCATGTTCCCTCGAATGTCCAGAGCAGACTCGTCCGTTCTCTTTTCGCTTGGCAGTCAGCCCCGCGCTTTCGTGTGTCAAACAGTCTCCGGGTGTGTGGAGTCATTCCCCGCATGATATCGCCAAGGTACGGTTTTAGCCAACAAAACGGGGGGCCGCTAAAAGAAAGGGCCGCTAAAAAGGCGCGTGGACGCATCTCGATTCAGCCGGCGCACCCCGACCCCCATCCGTGCGCCACCGCGCATCCTCCCCTACCCGCTCCGCTTTTCCCTCTCTTTTCACGGCGGCGGCCGGTCTTCGCGCGGCACGACTGGACGCTTGACCGCGCTGGATTGCTACATTGTAACCAAAGAAGAGCCACACGCGTGACCTGCTCGCGCAGAGCCGGGCCGATCCGCGCGCTCTGGCGGGTGACTGGCGCTCGGTATGCCTTTGGGGCGGGAGGGAAAAGGTGGCGGGTCGGGTTCCTCACAGCGGGCCAGAAGTTTGCTCGACGGACGACACGCGCGGCCCCTGGCGTTGTCATTTCGGAAGTTGCTTCCCCCGACGCAACCGGTCGCTCCGCCGGCCCCTCGCCCACTCTCGCGGCCCACAACCCGACAGCGCACTCAAGCAGCGCTGGGCGGACTCGGAGGAGCGCGTGGCTGCCCCTCATTCCGCAACCGGCCGCCCGATCGCGCGCCTGCCCGTCCCCCCCCTCATCGCGCAACCAAGGCGCGCTCTCGACTGCACGAGGTCGCCCCATTGCGCGTCTTAGTTGCTGAGAGCCGACAGCTCCCCCCAAACGTCAAAGATCGCCATGAGCTCGGCGGACTCGTCGTCCTCCAGCGACGTCGACATGGCGGGCGACGTCGACCCGCAGCCGCAGGGCTCGCGCGCGGCGGCGGGCGGCAAGCCCCGCAAGTGCCGCTTCAACGACTGCGACAACATGGCCGTGGACGGCACCAGCAAGTGCGCGTTCCACAAGAACCGGCGCCAGTGCTGCGTCGAGAACTGCACCAACCAGGTCTACGCGCGCAAGCTGTGCGTGCGCCACGGCGGCAAGAAGCAGTGCCAAGCCGACAACTGCGAGGCGCACGCGCGCGGCGGAGGATTCTGCCTGCAGCACGGCGGCTTCGTCGTCAAGCGCTTCTGCATCGTTGAGGGCTGCTCCAAGCAGGCCCACGCGCGCCAGAAGTGCGTGCGCCACGGTGGCGGCCGCCGCTGCAAGGTCGATGGCTGCATGCAGCACGCGCGCGCCGGCGGGCTCTGTAACCGCCACTCGCACGGCCACGAGTGCCGGATCGAGGGCTGCAACAAGACGGCGCAGCACTCGGGCTCCATTTGCTTCCGCCACGCCATGGAGCTGCGCGCGCACGGACAGGAGGTGCCCGAGCTCAACATCTCCAAGGGCGGCCGCCTCTCGAGCAAGAAGCGCCAGCAGCTGCAGCGCGAGCAGCAGCTCAAGCAGGAGCAGTTCCACCACCACCAGATCCAGCAGCAGCAGCAACAGCTCCACCACATGCAGCAGCAGCAGCAACAGCAGCATCACCTCCAGCACGTGTCCCAGCACCACCCGCAGCAGCTCGGCCACCACCACCCCATGGGCATGCAGCAGCAGCAGATGATGCAGCAGGCGCCGCCCAGCCACATGATGCACCACCACCAGGCGCCGCCGACCGCGCCCGCGTCCTCCCAGCACATGAGCATGGCGTCCGCGGCGTCCACGGCGACGACGGCGGCGACCTCGGCGTCTGCGTCGTCGTCCTCGTCGAGCAACCCGTTCGGGCTGCCGCTCAAGATCAACGTGCCGACGACCATGCCCAAGTTCTCGCTGCGCACGCCGCTGGGCACCAACTCGTTCCCGACGCCGCGCAGCCACGAGTTCTCGCTGCTCATGGGCCTGCCGTCTCCGCAGATCGACACGTCGCAGCTGCCGTCCGTGCTGGCCATGACCAATGCCGCCAATGCGCAGCGCGGCGGCGCCGGCGGCGGGTCCACCGCCACGGGCAGCGCCTTCGAGCCGACGACGCCGCTGACGGCCAGCTTTCTGGCGAACGGACCGCCTAGCATCTCGCGCGGCGGCCGCAACAGCTACCTGTCGCTGGGGCTCTTCCCGACGCCGACGTCCGAGAAGATCGGCGGGCACGACGAAGACCTGGATGCGATCATCAGCAACTACTCTAAGTTCATGGCCACACCCACGGCCGACTCGGCCTCGCCGCTCGCGTACAGCCACAGCGGCGGCAACCAGTACGCGCCGCACATGCTCGAGAACATTGGTGTGAGCGTCTTCGAGCACGGTACGTCCGTGCCGACCACTCCCGCCACGCGCAGCCAGCTGGCCGCAGCCGCTGCCGCCGCCGCCTCCGGTGCGGGGTCCGCGTCCACGAGCGTGTCGTCGTCCGCGTCGACGCTGCAGCGGCTCAAGATGGACTTCCTGTCGCCCGTGGGCAGCGGCAGCCACGGCTTCGAGGGCGGCTTCCCGTCGTCCGCGGGCGGCGGCAACAGCGAGAACAACGGGGCGTCGGCGAACGCGGCGCCCGACTATACGGCGCAGTTCTTCGCGGACGCCAAGAGCGACAAGGGCCGCGTCAAGAGCGCCACGCCCGTGCCCGTGGCGGCCGCGCCGCCCGCGCCCAAGGCCGCCGGCGTGACGGCCGCCTAGACGTTTTGCGCCGAGAGTTTTGAAGAGTGAAGACAGCCGAAAGTGTGTAAGAATAGTTACCACGGGCCTCCCCGCCCTGTGACGAGATGGCCACCACATAGAGCAACAAACAAACAGACCAACCCCATCAATGCACGTGCACGTTCCATTCCCACTCCCCAGCAAGGTATTCGAGTCGCACCGGCCCAGACAGTGATCGACAGTTGGAGCGACCGACCTTGGCTGCGTCGGATGCTCCGCGATCGATAGACGCAGCTGGGCCGGTTCTCGACACGCTCCTGAGCTGAGGTATTCTCGTCCATTGACACGATCGTCGCCGACTGGTTCTTCGGTCATCGAGCTCGCCGGTGGTGGCAACCGTTCAATATCATAGTCGCCGCTCTCGATGCTGGGGACGCATCCACGGCTCGGTCAGTGTCGTCGCGGAGGAGCAGTCGTCGTCATCATGGATCGTGAAGAGGGGCGTTGAGATCCGTCAAGGTGACGAGCATCGTCCACTCTCAGTGCATCCGACATCATTGGCAGCATCCGTGCACGAGTCTGGGTGGCGTGGTCGCTGGCATCCCAAGTCGGCGGTCGTCACAACCAATCTCAGATCCTCTGTCGAACGAACGCTTTGCTGCACCGCCGCCAATGCGGCCGAGCGTTCCACCGTTCGAAGATGGGCGACTCGCCAGCGCCTCCGAACTTCTTTTCTCCCTTGCGCTGGCGCACGAGCAACAGTGAGGAACCGGCGAGACGGAGGCATGAGCGACGCGGTTGACCTCCCAGACGATCTCCCCGTGGACCTGGAGCGCTTCCTGGACGAGTGGCTGCGCGCTGGCGCCGACGGAGACTGGGCGGCGCTCACGCCGATGCTCTCCGATGCCGGGGCCGCCCCAGGCGCTGGTTGTGAGAGGGGAAACGAGGGAGAACCGAGTCCGAGTCCCGGCGGCTCGGGCAGAGGTGACGGGAGTCTGCCGAGCACGAGTGGAGACGACTGGAGCGAAAAGGGGGAGAGCAACGCGCCTGCAGCACCCGATCACCCCGACTCAAAGCCCCGGAGCCGACCGGGGCACAACGCCAGCCGCGAGCGCATGAAGAACGAGCTCTCGTACCTCCGCCAGCGCGCGCTGGAGCTCGAGACGCAGCTCGCCGGACTCAAGTCCAGGTCGTCTGCTGATGACAACCAGTCCGAGGCGCAGGACGTCGGACTCCGAAGCGTCTGGAAGCAGATCGCCGAGCGGCAGTTGGAGCGGCGGCGGCACGTCGAGAGTGAGAACGACCGGCTCAAGGGGATGCTGACCGAGTACCTGTCGTTGGCGCTGCGCCTGGAGCAGTTCCTGTACAAGCGACCGCGATCGGAGCAGCTGCTGAATCACGATTGTAGCGCCAACATGCTGCTGAAGAAGGCGCGAATGGCGTCGACCGTTGACGTGGACGACGTGGCGTTGGTGCAGCGCTTCGTCCGTGAGTTGGGCGATGCGTTCGCAGTCGCGGACAGCGTTCTCGAGGTCTGCGACGTGCTGGACGATGCCGCATTTCAGCCAGTTCTCAAGAGCAAGGCCTTCAGCAATGGAGGACACGTGTATACCTCGAGCTCCGCAACTCGTGCGTCATCCCGTTCCCGTTCGAGCAGACTCACAAAGCCGTGTGGCTCGCGGCGAAGAAACGTTACGAGCGAGTTGAGTTCGTGACATACGACGTTGACCACCCTAAAGACACGATCGCGGCGGGCGTCATGTTGGAGAACCAGAACGGTATCGTCGATATCATTGTCGTTATCCGCCGGTACGTGTCCAAGGGCCGCATGGTGTGGGTCTGGCGCTCGCTGACCGAGTGCAGCAAGGAGTGCAAGCGCATCACGACCGACGAGACCGGGTGGAGCGTGTTTCAGCCGGCGCCACCAATCATTAAGAGTCCGAGCTCGGCGACGATCATGCAGACATGCGTTCATGTCGTTCCCATCAAGCGCGTCACCCTCGAGCCATTTGATCCCTCGCCTTCGGAGATTGCGGCGCTGTCGGCCAGGGTGCGCAACACGTACGTGGACGTCGAAGCTGCTCTTGTCGCATTGACGGCAGATCTCTTGATCGATGAGCCAGAAGGGTTGCACGACTCGCAGTAAGCCAATCTTCACAGAGACGTTATACTTGAAGCCTTGGTTGTTGAATGGGCTGCTCGTCTCAACCCCTTCTCGAGCTGAATGCCCTCTGCCGGGAGGTGATTGTCCCAAGCATGTTGTCTCGGGTTGGCTAGTGTGGTGATTGTTGGCCTGGCGCTCTTGATGACGAGCAGAGCCTCTACGCAGGCCGCGGCCTTCGCATCCGGTTGGGCGTCTTGTCGTGCTCGGAGTGTTGATTGGCCTGAGCTCGGGACTGCCATTGGACGAAGATGCGCTCGGCGGGGCTGTGCTAACAAGTCTAGGGTCACATGAGGAAGCTGAACGTTGCCTTCGCCGCGCTGGCTGCTCGTGGCGAGGTGCACGCAGGCCCTCCGTTCTTCTCATACGGTGATCAGCCCTCGTCGGGGCCGGTTTCCTGCCTTGGCCGGCCTGGGTCGAGCTTGTGCTTCAACCTCCTTAGCGTGACACATTCTGTTGCCGCCCGGATGTTGCAGCACCCAACTGTCTCGTGGTGTGGCCCACCCCAATATGTAGTATTTATGCCATGGAGCCCCTCGAGCGGTTCCCGCCACAATACCAGCGAAGGCGGCAATGGACGCGGCGGACAAGGTGCTCGGGGAGGAGGAGGAGGAAGAGGAAGAGGAGGAGAAGGAGCACTTCTTCACGGACCTGGCGCCGGAGGGCGGGTCCTCCTCGGGGCTGCCTCCCCCGAGCGGCGGGGCGGCTCCGACCGGCGCGGTGGGCGGCGCCAGCGCGGGGGCGGGCGTGGAGCAGGAGCGGCGCGCGCAGGTGGGCGCCAGCCCGTACCTGGCGCCATTCACGCCGCTGGGGTCGCCCAGCCGGCCGAAGACGCCGTCCAGCGTGAGCGTGGCCCAGCGCGGCGGGCGAGGGGGCAAGCCGCAGCTCGTGCCCGTCAAGAGCGGCGCCGCGCACCCGTTCGGCGCATCCAAGCTGGCCAAGGACGACGTGGTGGCGCACCTGCCGGCGGAGCTCGTGGAGGCGCTCATGTCGACGGTGCAGACGCTCGACAAGCTCATCCTGGGCGTCGAGGACTACAAGGCCGACCAGCTCGGCTTCCTCTACGACAAGGTTACGCAGTACGTCGAGCTGCTCAAGAAGGTGGACACCGCTGGCGCCGGCTACGACGCCATGATCCCGCTGCAAGTGCTCGAGTGAGTCTAGTCCGTGCATGCCTCGGATCTCGTAGGCACCCTCCGGAACTTACTCACGCTCTCCATTCGCCCGCTCGGCAGGATGCTGGACACGGAGCAGTCCAATCCAGAACTATTTACCAAGGCGCAGTTGGAGAAGTGCCAGGACGAGAGCGCGAGCGCCGCCGGCAAGGCCGAGACGCTCGGGTTGCTCAAGGCGGCGCTCGAGAGTGGCATGGCTGAGCTCTGAGGGCCGCGGATAGACAGAGGAGCAGGAGGAAACAGTTCGCGGCCATGGACGAGGGGCGAGGCGCGTGCCAGCCAGCGGCGGACCAGCAGCGGACCAGCAGCCGAGAGACTCGTGTAATCAACTTCGTATTTTGCCCACGCCACGGCCTGGCGACTGCTCCCGTGCTCATGTGTGAGGGTGTCGAGCAGGCGCGACCGGTCAAGGGCAACACGACTCGAACAGTCATCGAGTCGTTCTCTTGTGCTGACAGCAGAGATCCCAACAATTTCCAGCAATCGCGGCGCGTATCGAGCATGCCGGCGCTCAAGATCCTGGTCGTGGGGCCCAAGGAGGCAGGCAAGACGACGGTGAGTGCTGCTGCCGAGTACCACGGCGCCAGTGCTGGCAGCGCCGATTGACCGAGCGCCGTCGCTTGGCAGATCGCCAACTTCCTCGCCGAACACTCGGACCGCCTGGGCAGCCAGGAGCGATACCAGCCCACCGTCGGCGTCCGGTACGGACCGCTCGGGTCGCTTGGTGTCGCTGTTATTGCCTAATTCACTCACCTGATCCGATGGGCGGCAGGATCCTGGAGCTGGAGAGGGGCAAGAGCTCCGTCGAGCTATGGGACGTCTCGGGCGACCAAGTGTGCGTGCTCCGAACCGGAGAGAACAGGACTTTCAGCCCACTGACGCTCTTCGTCTTCGACTCGATGGCGTCCAGGTATGAGGCGTGCTGGCCGGCGATCATCAAGGATGCGAACGGCGTCATCCTTGTGTTCAATCCCGAGTCCCATGTGCACGAAAGCGAGGCCATGCTATGGTGAGTGGCGTCAACGATCAATCGGCTAGTCGTGCCTTGGTATCGACTAACTCGAGAGCAGGTACGAATGGTTCATCCAGAACACAAGCATGGAGGCAACGCAGTGCCTCGTGTTCGAGCACTCGATGGGCGGGGCCAACGCCAACCCTGGAGCCAAGAAGAGCGCCAAGTCGCGGCTCCCGCCGAGCATCCGCGCCGTCGCGACCACGCTGGACACGCCCAACGTGTTCCGCTCCGAGTTCGACAAGCTCGTGGCGGCGGTGCAGGACCATCAGAGCGCCAAGCAGCAGCAGCAGCGGGTGCGCAAGTAACGATGTCAATGCGGGGGAAGGGGCACATTGAACGCCATGGTGTCGGCTGCCGACGCGTGGAGAAAGATGCTAATCTACACAATTCATTCAATCCATGCCGCTGTGTGGGCCCGCCCTGCTTAATTGACGATCGGCGCCTAACTATACTACTCGACACACTCGCTGTCACGCCCTGCCGTCTCCTCGGCCGTGCCGTCGGCTTCGGGGAGTGAAACAAGCGAGTCGCGGCGCAGCAAACGGTCAGGGAAGTCTTGCAGGAGCTCGCGGCCCTCGGGGATGGCGTTGTCAGCGCCAATCTCGAGCATCAGCATCGCGCGTCGAGTCAGGTGCATCGCCCTCGAGAATGGGACGCGCGCACCGCTGACGAGCACTCCAAGGTGCTCGCCGTCACGGTACGGAATGGGAAGCTTGACGGGGACCTTGACAACGGTCGAGGCCGGCGCGGGCACCACAACCTTCCGCTTATACAGATTCGAGTCGCTTCCCTTGAAGAGGGACAGGAAGAAGTCGCGCTTGCGTCGCCGCTTGACTGGCTCGGTCGTCACCGGCGGGACCTGCTGGTCCTCGGGACGTTCGGCTGGGCGAAGCAGGCCCAGCTTCTTGGTCAGTTGGCTGCGGTCGATGCGGCAGGTCTGCACGCGCGGACGTTTGACGCGCAGTTCCGTCAGGGGCGGGGTCGGCGCCGTGTCGGACTTGGACTCGGGCATCGCAGCTTTCGACTCTGGTGGCTAGCTCGACGGTCGATGGCCTTGTGGGCGAAGTGAGCGCTCCAACGCTAGTTCGAAACTGCAAGGGCCAGAGGTCTGAAGGCGACGGACCGATGATCGCGGCGCTCGAGACGGCGGCGGCGCGCAGAAAGGAGCCGTCAGTCCTGAAGAAGACGGGGCGGCCGCTCGGGTCCCTCACATACAAAGCCCGGCTTCGGTGGATCAGGTTGGAGCGAGCGGCGGCATCGGCGCGCGCTTTGCATCCATCCTGTCGCGCATGCCCGCCCTCTGCACTCGCTACAAGTCGCACAGGCCCAACCAGGCTGGTTACCAGTGGCCCAGCCACCGGCCGGTCGCGGATCAATCCGCTCGATCAATCCGCTGGGTCGCCGCCAGCTTCAAGCGCATAAAGACACGCGCGTCCTTCGCGCCGCTCGGCAGTCGAGTTGGCTCGCTTCAGGCTTCGAGCGGGGCGTCAACGCGGCGTGCGACAGCAACAGCCTCGACCCGTGTCTATGCCCTGCTGCAGCGGCGAGGGGAGTGCCAGAATCAGGTATAGTCACCGCCAAACTGATGGTCACTTGCACCGTCTCGCGCAGCCGCAGCCGCCGTTGGCTCACCGTGATCTGGCACGGCCGATGCGCACAGCACCTTGATTCAAGGCTTGCACGCGCCGCGAACCGTCTGGCGGCCAGAGACCGCGCGCGGCGCATGTGCTGAATCAAGCGGGACGATCAGCGTCCTCATCAGCCATCGCGGGGTGCCAATCCCCGCCTGGATTCCTGAACGGCTGCTTTCTCGCGGTTTGACAAGCTGAGACTGGAGACACGCCCCCCAACTTCAATTCTGAAGTTGCCAACCAGTAGATACGCTCGTCCATTGGCTGAAAAGATGAACACCGACTTCCTATTGGCGGATTTTCAAGCGAGTGTGTCAGACGACGCAGCGGATCGAAAGCAAACCGAGGTACATTATCAATCTTGTATCGACGCACTCTGGCAACCGTGCACGGATCCCCTGCCAATGTCTACGCATGCGTGAAGGGGCGACTGGGAGCGCGCACGACCTGCGCCACCGTGGGCGTGGGCTTGCCCGCCTCCAGGTTGCGCGTGCCGCGGCCGCCGCGCTTGCTGACCACGCGCACAACCACCACAAGCACCGCAATGGCGACCACAGCGCAGCCCACGAGGATCGAAACAGCGAGTGTCGACAGATTGCCGCCGATGGGCGCGTCGCCCACGTGCGCCACCTCAACGCCGTCTTCCCACGCAGATACCTCTTGCAGCTGGGCCGACCGGATGCGCGTCAGCCCGTGCTCCCTCAGCGTCGCGACGAACTCGGCGCTCGCGTCCGTGTCCGACTCGACGCTCGACGTGCTCGCGGCAGTCGAGTTGGAGTCGGCAGAAGCGTTGGACGCGGTCGAGTAGACGACGAGGAACCTCTCGAAAGCGCGTACGCTCGAGTTGAGCGAGATGTAGACCGTCACCTCGGTGGCGCCCCACTGGTACCGAGCCAGCTCGTCGGTCGTGACCACGGAGCGCACCTCAAACGCAATGTCACTCTCGTTCAAGGTCGTCTCAGCCGGTGTCGCTATGGATGGCGCTGGAGTCCCAGCCACTGCCGAGCTGTCATCGTTCTCAACGACGCCGGCATCCTCCGCGTCGCTCGAGGCGATACCAGAACTGCTGCTTGACACTGACGCCGCGAGCTGAGCCAACCGCGCCAACAGTCGGTTCTCCGCCGAGCTGGTGGCAACGACGACTTGCTGCACCTCCGTCGAATTGCTGCCTTGAAGCTCCGGCTGCTCGTCACTCGCGGCGTCCTTTTCGCTCGTCTCCGTCGCCGCAGCACTGATGAACTCGCGCAGACCGGATGTGAAGGCACGTGTCACGTCCTCGTTGAACATGCTCGCTGTGTAGCCTTCAATGTCAACGACGAGCGCCAGGTAGTTGGTCGGCGTCTCGCGCAGCAGACACCGGTCGCTCCCGCCAGCCGAGTTCTCCCCGGCCGCACACTTGGTGCAGGTCGACTGCCCGCCCAGACACGAGTACCCGGGCTCGCAGTCACACGCAATGCACTGCGTCGACCCTCCCGTCGAGTAGAATCCCTCTGCGCACACGATGCACTCCCCGTCCTCGGTCGTAGCACCCGCGGGTGACGCGAAGCCACGCTCACACTTGACGTGCTCGCACTGCGCAGACCCGCCCGTCGAGAACATACCGGCGGGGCACAGTGCGCACTGCTTGTCGGCGACGTCGGCACCCGAGGGAGACGCGTAGCCAGCGGCGCATGTCGTAGGTGTACAAACGCTCGACCCTCCAGGTGAGAAGGATCCGGCGTCGCAGATCTCACACTGCTCCGTGCTGCTCGTGGCTCCCGGCTTGTTCGAGCCTGAACCAGGCGAGCACTCGGCGGGTGCGCACGGATTGCCTCCACCAGGGGAGAACCAGCCGGCAACACACGTCTCGCACTGCTCATCAGGGGTCGTGGCTCCGTCCGGCCCGCCTTGGCCTGGCGCGCATGTTGTCGGGAGGCAAGGGGAGTCACCACCAGTGGAGAATGAGCCTGCGGGGCAAACAGCGCACGAGGAATTGGCGGTCGCCGCTCCAGGGGGCGATGCAAAGCCGGCAGCGCACGTTGTAGGGCCTTGGCAAGGCGATTCGGCGCCTCCAGGTGAGAACAACCCTGCCGGGCACACGGCGCAGTCATCGGTCTGGTGCGTCGCTCCCTTTGGAGCGGATGTGCCAGGCTCGCACGTGGTTGCCAGACACTGTGTGGCTCCGCCGGGAGAGAAGGAACCTGCCGGGCAGAGCTCACACTGGTCCGACGGGTGCGAGGCGTTTTCAGCCGCCGCCGCCCCAGGAGTGCAGTGCGTGGGAGCGCAGGGGTGTCCTGGACCAAGGCTGAATGCGCCAGCCTCACACACTTGGCATTGCTCGAGCGGGTCGGACGCTCCACTCGGCGTTGATGACCCTGGCAGGCACTTGTTCGGCTCGCACTGCGTGTGGTTACCGCCGCCGAAGAATCCGGCGCCGCACTCGGAGCACGTGGCCGTCGGGTCCTTCGCCCCATCGGCCGTCGACGCGTGGCCGGGAGGGCACAGCATGGGGATACAGGGAGACATGCCACCGGGGGAGAACGTGCCGGCCGGGCAGAGCTCGCAGGCTTCGCTTGCGCTGCTGGCCGCCCGAGTGGCGCCCGTTCCAGGCGAGCACTGCATCGGCTCGCACTGGCTGGCGCCTCCGATGCTGAAGGTGCCAATTGGACACTCTTCGCACTCTGCTTGCTCGTCCGAAGCTCCACGGGGAGAGAAGAATCCGGGCGAGCACGATGTCTCGAGGCACTGCGAGTTGTTGCCGAGCGAGTACGAGCCGGCTGAGCAGATCTGGCACTGGGCCAAAGGCTCGCTCGCTCCAGGGCCGACTGCAAAGCCAGGTTCGCACTCGGCCATGGAGCACTGACCCTTGCCACCGACACTGTAGAAGCCAAGGGGGCAGATGTGGCAATTGCCGCGCTCAAGAGTGTTGCCGCTGCTTGGAGCAGCAGATCCAGGGTCGCAAGCCGTTGGGCGGCACGGGTAGTTCTCACCAGGGCTGAACTCGCCGGGACCGCACATAGTACAATTCGCGGTCGGGTGCGACGCGGCCTCGATGGACCCGAAGCCCTTTTGGCACTTGGTCGGGCGGCAGATGCTGTTGCCAGGGGTGAACGAGCCCGGTTGGCACGGCAAGCACGTGACCGCTGTCACGTTGGTGACTCCGTTGTCGTCCGTGACGATGACGCCGCTCTCTTCGGGAGCGTAGAACCCGGGAGAGCAGCTCGCAGGGGTGCACAGCGTCGCCCCTCCGGCCGAGAACAGACCGATCTCGCAGCCCGTGCAGTCTGTCGCGTTGGCCGCTAGCTTGTTCGCCTGCCAGCCAGCCTCGCACTCCGCTGGGGAGCACATCGGGTCGCCGGCCTTGGCGAACAGACCCCTCGCGCAGGGCTCGCAGAGCGTCTCGTTGCCCAGCGACGTGTGGCCGGCAGGGCAGTTGATACATGAGCTGATCGGGTCGGATGCTCCTTCGACGGAGAACTGCCCCGGTGGACACTGAACAGGTTCGCACTGCCCCTTTCCGCCGTGACTGAAGGTTCCCTGGGGGCAGAGTGCGCACGAGGAGTTCGCATCGGTGGCCGCAGGAATCATGGACGCGTACCCAGGCTCGCACTGCGTTGGCTGGCACTTGGTGGCGTTGCCGATGCTCCAGTAGCCAGCACCGCACGGCTCGCAGTCCTTCTTGGGTCCGTGGGCGGCAGCGCCGGCAGAGTACCCAGGCTTGCATGTGGTGTCCTGGCAGACCAACATGCCGCCAAGCGAGTACTGGCCCTGCGGACACTCCAAGCAGTCGTGTGTCTCGTGGGTCGCACCGGCATGCGCCGAGTACCCTCGCGCGCACTGAACTGGTGCGCACATGGCCTGCCCTCCGGGACTGAAGTAGCCTTGCTGGCAAACCTCACAGTCGTCGCCGGAGGTTGGCGCCCACTTGGACTCGGATCCAGCGGGACATGCCATCGCAAGGCACTCGTCCTGCTTCTTGCTCGCGAACGTGCCGTTGCCGCAGGTCACGCAGCTCATATTGCCGCCGAGCGAAAACGAGGTGGCGTTACATGTGATGCAGTCGTCTGTCGGGTGGGAGGCACCCTCGAGCGCTTCGGAGCCCGGCGCGCACTCCGTCGGCGAGCAGAACAGACTGACGGAGGTGGAGCTGAAGTGCAGACCGAGGTCGTGCACCTTGGTATTGGCGCTGGTCCCGGTACTGAACGATCCGGCAGGGCACAGAACGCACGACGAACCGAGCACGTCCGGCTCGTAGCCAGGCTCGCAGATCGGGTACTGGCACATTGAGGCATTCCCGCTCGACGTCGTTCCAAACGGGCATGCCCGGCAGTCTGCCACTGCGTCCGTCGCGTTGAATGACGGCTCTGTGCCGACCAGACACTGCGTTGGCTCACAAGCTGTCGCGCCACCCGGAGAGAACCACCCGAGCGGGCAAACATGGCAATCGGTCGCGCTGGCAGCCGGGCTGTTCGGCTGCGAACCAGGCTGGCAGGCCATGATTTCACAAGACGCTGTGTCGTTTCCGGGAGAGAAGTAACCGAACTCGCACTCCACACAGTCCGCAGCCGCAGACACGGCGCTAGGCGGAGCCACAGAGCCAATGGGGCACGTTGCTGGAGCGCACAGACTCGCACCGAGGTCGTCTTCGCGCAACGTCGAGGCGTACTGACCCAGAGGGCACTCGGCGCACTCAGTGACGTTGCTGCCGCCCAGTGAGACGGTGCCGACAGCGCAGACCTCACAGTCCGTGATGTTCACAGCCCCAAGCTTGGTTACGGTGCCGGCGGGGCACTTGACCACTTCGCACTCGGTCACGTTAAGCCCACCGGCCGAGAACGTGCCAAAGTTGCACTGGGAGCAGTCGGAGCTGTTGGCGGCTCCGGCGTGAGCAAAATGCCCGGCGGGACACTCGATCGGCTCGCACGCAGCGACTCCTCCCGGAGAGAAGAAGCCAGCGGGGCACTCGTAGCAGTCAGTCGCGCTCCCCGCTTGTTCGTTAGGCGATGAACCTGGCGGGCACTCGAGCGGCAGACACTTGGAAGCCGCCTCGCCAGCGTAGGTGTTGGCTGGGCAGTTGCGACATTGGTCACTGCCACCAAGAGCGTGGGTGGCAGGAGGGCATGGCTGACAGGTGGAAGTACCGTCGACGGCTGCAATGGCAGCGCTGGCGTAGCCCGGGTCGCAGCGGCATGGCTTACACATGTCGGTGCCGAAGATCTCGCTGTAGAAGCCCGCGAGGCATGGGATGCAGTCTGTTGCGTTCGTGGCGTGCAGCGACGGCATGGAGCCGACGTCGCAGCTCACGGGGTACTCACACACCTCCATCCGTCCGTTCGACCACGTGCCAAAGACGCACTCGACGCATTCGTTGGTCTCGGTGTCGAAGTAGTGGCTGGGCTCGCAGAACTGCGACGTGTCTTCGACCTCTTCCGGCACGTACGCTTGTCCAGTCAACGACCCGACCGTCGAACTCACTGCATCTCGGCCGTGGACGAGTGTTGGAGTGGTTGCGAGAACTAGCGATGCGACCGCTAGCAGCTTGCTGGCCGCGCTTCGTCGCCCCTGGACGCCATCCTTCATGCGTCTCGCGCCGACTCGGAGCACCTTCATCGCGACACCGGTGCTCGCCTGCTGCTTCTCTAGTCAGGCAACTCCACCGGCAGCAGTCGACTGGCGGACGGCGAGGAGGCTGGACGCGCTCCTTTCGTCTCCTCCGAGACGACTGGGACTGGCCCGCGAATTCTTGAATGCCACGAGCACAGCCGATGAATAAGTGAACGAGTGCGATCGGTCGCGGGCTGGTGAGGAGGAAGCCATGCCAAGGGGCGATCGTTTCGCTCGCTGGTGTGAATCGTGAATCGGCCGGCAAGAGCCCCTTCACAGGCGACCCCACATGCTGGCCGCCACCCCGCCTTGGTGCTGGCGCCACAGCAACCTCCGTCGCCGAAACGGCACCGCGAAGGATCGCCAGGCGAACGGTAAGAGAATGGAGACTGGGCCAAGGACAGGAGGTCGCCTCGCCTCGCTTGAAACGGGTTCCGTTTCGAGGCAAAGAGGCGCCCGAGGCGCCTCTTTGAATGCGCCGTTGCACTTTGGATGCACGCTCTGCCTCGGGCTGCTGCCGATCAAAGACCACCAGTTTCGAGTGCGTTGTCCTGCCAGTCTTGAGGCACTGTCAGCTCTGGACTTCACGATGGAGAAGGACATCGCCTTGGTCACGGTGCCGAACCAACTTGGGAACGCCGAGCTGAGCTCGCTGCGGGAACGTCTTCCGAACTGCCAAATTGTGCTCAACGCTCCATCACAAATAGTTTTGGACGCTGTGGGAGGAACTCACTCACTCGACGGTTGAGTGCCAATGCAATCTTGCTCAAGCAGCCGACAGAGAAGCCTCGCGATTCTCCATGCCGATTGCCCCCGACGTGCTCTCAAGCTGAAGAAGTTGCCCGAACTTGAAGTGGAGACGTTGCACCTGCTGGTCTCGTCGACCATAGAATCCTCGAGTGTCATCGGGAACCCTGAGTTCTCAAACGAGCCATTCCTTCTCGATTGGCAAGCAAAGATCTCTGGAGAGGGAACTTCGATGTGATTCACAGCAGGAGAAGCGCTCAGAGGTGATTTCTCGGCGAAGACGCGAGCAACGAGCTCGGCAATTCCAATTCAGCCGCGTCCTGCATCGATGACGGAGAACGAGGGTCAAGGAGGGGCGTTCAACAACACTGCAGTTCGGGCGGCCGTCGGCGCTGGTCTGGGTGCTTGTGCAGTGGCAGTGGCGTCTACGGCGTCTACGGCCGCTGCTGCGACGGCTGCTGTTGCCGCGACGACGGCGACCACAGGCGCTGCCGCTGGCGCTGGAGCTGCAATCGGTGCTAGTGTGTGGGCTCTCGCAGCCCCGGTGGCCAGCATGGTCGGCTTCACCGCAAGCGGGGTTGCCAGCGGGTCCATCGCAGCAAGCATGATGTCAGGAGCAGCCATCGCCAGTGGAGGTGGTGTGGCAAGTGGAACCGCTATCGCGATTCTGCAGAGCATCGGCGCCGTCGGCTTGGCGACTCCTGTTGGTGCTGCGCTTGTTGGAGGTGGCGCCCTTGCAGCCGGCGCGGTAGCTCTATGCACATCGACTGCGGCGGCGACAGCGACAGTAGCGACTGCCGCGGCTGGATTTGGAACTATGGGAGTCGTCGGCGGAGCGGCCGCTGGCGCGGCCGCTGGCGCTGCTGCCGGCGTGGCGACCAGGCTTTTCAGAAAGGACTGATCCGGGGAACATCGCGGCGGCGTGGATTCTGGTGGAGATGCCTGATGGTCCTGGCGAGCGGACGGTGCGGGCCATCGACGACGAGGCGGCTGCGCGCAATGCGTTCTTGGAGTCGCCTAGCCACCAGAAGGCGCTCTTTGACCCGGAGGAGACGTTCATCTTGACCGAGGGCTGGGATGAATCCATGTACGCGGTCACGTTTCCTCCGGCTGCGAGAGCCGAGTGATGCCAGTCGCGCGGCAGATCGCGCACATGCGATGCAGTTGAGCGAATGACGCTGTGTTTGAAATCGATCCCTTTCACAAGCGACGTCGTGAGTTGTGTTGTGCGTCCAGTATCTCTCTCATGCCGGCTTTCCGCTTGAAGTGAGAGCACTGCCGCGTGTGTCGTCAGTCGATCGGATTGGACGCGTTGATGAGCTTCTGGCTGAGGTTGAAGATGGCGGTTCTTGCCGCATCCACTCCGTTGCCGTCGACTTCTCGAGATGACCATCGCGTCGGTCTAGACGCACCGACGCACCTCCCACTGACATGGAAGGCAACTCGAACCGTGGGATGCGATCGACTCAGTGCAGTCTTGACGCGTCAGCCACGGCCACCAGCACCAACTCTGGCGGTGCATCCATCAGCCTCTTCAAGCCGAGAGCACTTGACACAACAGTAATGCGGCGACGAATTTGATATAAATACCTTCACATCTCGATAAGTAAAGCATATTAATTTCTAATTTACGATACTTTATACCATGAAGCCTTTACATATTGATATACTATCACTTTTAATGTATGTCGGACATGTGTATTTGCGCACAATTCTGTCGCGAAACCCATTGTTGAATTTAGCTTGTACGAGTGGGACACTGACGACTCAGCTTCTCCCGCCGGACCGCTGTGATTCGCTGAAAATACGCTGTCTCCGTCAACACCAAGCATTTGCCTCTTTCCAACCAATGTTTTTGCTGCGAAGATCCAATTTTAGCCACTCCCAGCCGTTTCCTCGCTTTCACACTCTCAGTCCGCCCAACTAACAGACGATATGCATTTTACTGCTTCAAGTTAATCAATCAAATACAGAAGGTTATACTTGGTTGTCGACATCTGGTTTGCTTTTTGCTGGACAATGAATTATATTAAGAATTTATTATAAAGGGTTATCAGTAACCACAATTTAGGAAATGTGTGCATCGAACTTGCCATTCGCGACAACGCCGCTGCGGTCACTCTCCTGGTCAGCGGCCCGCGCGATTGCCGCGCCGCGCTCCTCCCGCGCGTCCTTGCGTCTCCGGCGCTGCTGCTTGGACGAGGCCGGTCGCCGGAAGGGCCCACAGACCCGCGCGCCTGCTTCTCCCCACTTGCGATCGCCCCCTGGACGCGATGGAGACGGCCGCGCGCTGCGAGGGGCCGAGCTTCTGGCCCGCGGACGAGCGCCGCCAGCCCGCCAGTCACGGCGGCAACACGAGCAGCGGCAGCAGTAGTGACGCGTCGGCCGACTCGCCGCTTCTGGCACCGCCGGCGGCCGCCCCCGCGCCGTCCGCGGTGCAGATGCAGGAGCTGAGCGCGTTCCTCGCGGCGTCGGGCGACCACCCGCCGGGCCACGGCGCACTGTCGTCCACACTGCTGGACGAGTTGCTTGGCGGCAACGACGACTTGGACCAGCTGTCGGGTGCTCGAGCGGCCGCCGCGCTCGCCGTCGACGGCCTAGGCGAGGGCGTGGCCGGGATGCTGGACATGGGGGCCCGCCAGACGTCGGCGCTGCTCCACGGGCCGTCGGCGTCCTCCCTGGCAGCCCAGACGCCACCCCACGCGACGGCGCGGCTGCTGCAGCTCGAGGACAACTACGAGCGCAAGAAGAAGCGCGCCAAGATTAACCGCAAGGACCTGAACGCGCGCTTCCAGGACCTCATGGAGCTGCTGCACCTGCGCGAGGACCGCAAGCTCAACCGCGCCAAGGTGCTGGAGAAGGCCATCGAGCACATCGAGAGCCTCACCGCCGAGCTCAAGGCCGCCAAGGCGCAGCTCGGTGGCGGCGGCGGCTCGCATGCCGCTGCTGATACACAGACCTCGAGCCACGCGAGCGCGCACAAGGCGGCGGCCATGGTCCCGATCGCGCTGCCGGCTCGGCGCTCTAGCTCCGGGATGCAGCACCACGCGATCGCGCCGCTCAACTGCTCCTCGACGGCTGCAATGATGCCGATCGCGGCTGGAGGGCACCCGTGGGGAGCAGGCGCGGGGGCGACGATGCCGCTGGCCTCGATGGTCTGGGTGCCATGCCCTGTAGTGGGCCACCCTATGTCGGCATCCCTTGCGGTGGACACCGCCGCTTCTCGTGGCGGCAGCGCCAGCTCTAGTTCCAAGCGACGAAGGCTCAAGCGCACGCATGAGGTGGACTGTGAGTCGGACAGCTCGGTCGACGAGCCTCAGTACGCACGAGTAGGACAGACAGATGGCGGCGCCAACGCCTCTTGGGATGCACAAGCGGCCCTAGACTCAGCCGGTGCTGCGGCAGTCTGGGCCGTGCTCGAGATTCCGACGGTGCTGCAGTTCTGCGACGCGTGGTCCCTCGCGAGCGTGATGCAGACGTGCAAGGAGCTGGAGCTCGTGGCGCGGCAGGAGGGTCTCTGGGCCTCGCTCGTTCAGCGTCGCTGGCGAGTCCCAAGCAGCTGGCCCCAGCTACTGCCTGCTCGGCAGCAGTGGACCGCGTGGCACACGGTCAACCGCATGCCAGAGTGCTCCTCCATCACGGTACGATTGTCTTTTGCGACGATACATGTTACGGTGTGTCTACTTTGCGGGCTAATCAATCGACTCGTTGGCGTTGCTCCAGCCGGTGGGATTCCACTTCGCGACCGGCAGGAAGCAGAACGTGAGCGCCTGGGGGCTGCTGTCTCGCCGCTCCAACGGCCGCACGACGCGCACAGTGCTGGTGAGCGGCCGCGCGACGGTCATGCAGGTCGTGGAGCTGTACGTCGTCGTGCAGAACATGGGCCGCACGCGTGTGCGCCTGACGGACCGCATCGCCGTCACCAGTGGCGACAAGGGCCGGCAGCTCGCGTCGCCCTTCACGGTGGGATCCGGCGCGCACCTGACGCCCCATGTCGTCGCCATCAACTCCACGCTGTGCACGATGGCGGGTGTGGCCGGGGTCGAGCTGCACCACGGAGATGTGTGCGTGTTGAGCGTCTTCTTGCACTGCCAAGGACTGGACCTGGAGGAGGAGTTTCTCCAGCGGTACGTTCGAGGCGCTCGCTGTTTCCGGCTTGACCCAGCAGCGGACGTCTAACTCGTGTCAATGACTGGACTTTGCTGCAATCCCCAGGGCCGAGCGACTGCACGTCCAAGTCGAGTCCGAGGCCCCACGCGGGTGCTCAAGCGTGCTGGAGATCCAAGCGCAATGCCACGCGACGAACAGTCAGCAGCACAAGCGCGCACTCTCGAGCTGAGCGGACGAGACGCTCCGCCTGAGCACCTTCCACGAGCGAGACCATCAGCAAGCTCGCGGCGAGATTGCTCAGCGGTTGAACTCGTCCGAGCCTTCTGCTCGCCGACCAGGGTGCGACCCGATCGCAGCCTCCGGACGCGTTGGGACCGCGTAAACACGCAGGACGGTCGCAGGGCGACAGCTTCCGTGAACGAGAGGCGGCGCGTGTGTGGGGTGAGGTCGAGCGTGCGTCTTCCTTGTCTGAAGCGTGAGGGCGTGGTATCCATAGACCGAGACGGAGAGGGAGACGCACAGCTGGGCTGAGGCCCCACGTGCCAGCCGCCTGCCGGTCGGGTGCGCGTCCGATGAGCATACGGATCAAACAGTAACCCCGGACGCAACGAAGAGCTCGGACGATTTGTTTGCTTGACACCATAGAGATGATCAGTCACCGCTGACTGTCGACGCTTGCTCTTGCGCAGCTTGTTCAAGAAATTATCAGACGAGAGTAGCTTGCCACACCCCGCGATCAGTGCTGGCCCAACACCGGAGCGGGCGGTCTGACGCGCTCGTCTTCGAACAGCGCGAGTCCGAGCGGCGAGCGCATTGGCCATCGCCTGTCAGTGCCCAGCCTGCAAAGCACAAGAAGCCTCTCCGGCGAGTGCACAGTCATCCGGGGCAGGCCGCCACAGTGTCCTGTTGCTGCAAGCGGAGACCGAGATGATTGAATCGGGATCAACACCTTCCTCCCACTGCCCATTTAGTCTCAGTCTGATAACGAGCATCCCGCCCCCGTGACCGAGCTCGAATTGTTCGGACGCTCGGAGTTTGAGACCGGCACGTGTGCTGATCTCCACATCCGCACTGCACAGGTTCCGTTGGCTCGCGCATCAAGACTCTGTCAGGCCAGCCCATCTCTCGACGATCAGGTGTCTCTTGTCGACGACCGACATCAAGGCTCGACAACGCAGTGCGCAGTGCGCAGTACTCGCAGTCATCACTGATAATGCCATCGCCCCGCTGCAGTACTCGACGCTCTTGCTTCGCCAACGTCCTACTGTGTCTGCTGCATTAGCCCGATGTAATCAGACGTGAGGCTTGCACTGTCGGCGCAGACGCGCTCACGCTGTTCGAAGCGCAACGCAAACAACGCCTCCTGATCGAACTGGGCAATCTCCTGCCGCAACCCACCACAGCATGCCCCTCCCCCGCTCTTCCTGTCGTCTACGACCGGCTGCCGCTCTGGTAGACGAACTCCATCGCTCGTCGGCCTGCCTCCCAGACTCTCACTTCTCCATTCGCCTTCGACTGCGCAAGCGTCTCCGCCCCCTAAGTCCAAGACCAAGACCAAGTCCTTCACCATGCGCTTCTCCTTCCTCACCGCGCTCG